>JACAXG010000227.1:597006-776861 GCA_018881555.1 Amblyornis subalaris
GGGAAGGGAAGGGAAGGGAAGGGAAGGGAAGGGAAGGGAAGGGAAGGGAAGGGAAGGGAAGGGAAGGGAAGGGAAGGGAAGGGAAGGGAAGGGATGGGAAGGGAAGGGCTGCATAATGCCATGATAAATGACATCTGGGATGAAATATCTTTTTCCATGAACCTAAGCAGTGTTAATAAACAGCTGTGATAGTTCCAAAATAAACAGGAATTTCCAGCAGAAGGTGGTCTGAAACTTATAAATGCAATTCAGGGAAACAAGGAATAGAGAGCAAAGGAAAAGAGACAGTAATATAATTAAAATGTACTAGGTCCATAGGAACTTACTGTCCAAAAGAACCTGAAGAAAGAACTAAGAAAACATTTTTTAATTCTTGTTTTTTATGTTGAAAATAATACACCAAAATAAAGAACCAGGAGCCCAAACCCATTTATACACCAGATCTACTTAACAGGTTGTTTGTTGTGTTGGTTTTTTTTTCTCTTGTAGCAAAAGTTCTATCCTAAGAAATTAGGTAAATATATCTATTTTCTTCCTCAGCTTTAAACAATCTCCATTTTTTGTCATAAACATAAAATGCTTGTTGATCTACCTGGTGGTTTGGACTACTTCATATTCATTTCCTGGCATAAGGTAGTACCAATATCAGAGTAAGCAGTGTGTTGGCCTTGACTATCCACCAGACGCTCAGCACCCACTCCATCACTCCACTTCCTCACTGAACAGGGGAGACAAAATGTAATGTAAAGCTCAGGGGTCGAGATAGGAACACAGAGCTCTCTCAGCATTTACCAACACAAGCAAAACCAGATTCAAGCAAGGGGAATTAATTTATTAACAACCCAATCAAATCAGAAGATGATAATGAAAAACAAAACAAAATCATCAAAACAAATTCTGCTCACCTTACCCCTCACCCCTTGCTTCTTCCTGGGCTCAACTTTACTCATGAATTCTTTAACTCCTTCCTGCGAGTGGCACAGAGGGATGGGGAATTGGCTCTAAAAGTGACTTCACAACATAATTAGGCTTGTGAAGAGGAAATACATGTTTTGGTGCAGTTTTTGGCATACATTTGATATACAGAAAATAATGGTTTTTCCCTAGCTCCATGTTACCTGCAACTTCCCACATTATGTATCTTTATACTGTAGAAAAGCATTATTTTCTCTGACGTAGTGTGCATAAAGTAAAGAATTCTAGTAAAACTATTTTTTTGCAGTATTACATTTAAAGTCTATATAATTCACTAGTGAATACATACTTTTTGAAAAATTATTAAAATGTGTTTCAGAATCTACATCAGTGGTATGATTCTGTGTTTCATAGGAGCTGCCCATAAAAAGACTGAAGTAACATGAGCTTCAGGGATATCACACAGCACAGTAATTTTTTTCTCTGTACTGTCCAAGTGGTAAAAAAAAAATGTATAGCAGCCCACTTAAATATGGACAATTAAGTTTTCATAAAGTTTTCCAAACTTGGGTTTTAGTTCATGGGAGTACTTCAAGAATATAAAAGTATCATTGAATCATAGAACTGTTCATGTTGGAAGGGACCTTAAAGACAATTTAGTTCAAACCCTCCACCATGGGCTAAGAAACCTTCCACTAGACCACTAGAATGCTCATAGCCCATTCTAACCTGGCTTTGAACACTTCCAGGGATGGGGCATCTGTAGCTTCTTAGAGCAACCTGTTCCAGAGTTCACCACCCTTACAGTAACGAATTTCTTCCTAATATGTAATCCAAACCTATGCTCTTTCTGTTTCAAGCCATTACCCCTTGTTGTATCACTACCTGCCCTTGTAAAAAGTCCCTGTACTGCTCTCTTGTAGACCCCCCACTAGGTACTGGAAGGCTGCTGTAACACCCCCTCAAAGCAGCCTCTCCGTCAGGATGAACACCACCAACTCTCTCAACCTGTCTTCATAGCAGGGATGCTCTAGCCCTCTGATCATCTTCATGGCCCTCCTTTGGACTCACTTCAGGAAGTCCATGTCATTCTTATGTTGGTGGCATAAGAATGCAGTTCTCCAGGCGGGATTTCACCAGAGCAGTGTAGAGAGGGAGAATCACCTCCCTCGACCTGCTGGACATGCTGGTTTTAAACACAGCCCAGAATGTAGTTGGATTTCTGGGCAGCAAGATCACATTGCCAGGTCATGTTGAGCTTTTGATGTGCCAACACTCCAAAGTCCTTCTTCCCACGGCTGCTCTCAATCCATTCTCCATCCAGCCTGTATTTGTGCTTGGGATTGGCCTGACTCAGGTGCAGGACCTTGTACTTGGCCTTGTTAAACTTCATGAGGTTTGTATGGGCCCGCCTCCCAAGCCTGTTAAGGTCCCTCTGGAAGGCATAATTTTTCTCCAGCATGTCAACTGCATCACACAGTTTGCTGATGATGCACATGTCACACTAGTTGTTTTCAATTTTTTTTTAGACCTTATTAGGAAAATTATGAATCACTAAATTTTGGCCTGCAGAAAACATATTCTCTGCATTTCTTTCCTATATAAAATTCTGTTTATCTTAATCTAAACCAAGGCACAAAATGTGGCAACTTTCTTTTATTTTTTAGTGAGAAAGTAATTATATGGTTTGTTTTAAAAGGCAATGATGGAGTAATGTGATGAAATATATTCTAAGTTAGTATTCTAACTTTGACTTTGAAAAATAAAATGTACTCTGAAAAGAAAGAGAGAGAGTTGTTCGTTTCTGGTTCCACTTCCTAGATTGAATTTCTTTACATGAAAAATAATACAGTTTATCTGAAGCTATTCACAAAGCGATCAACAAGCACATACCTTGAAAATGCATGAGCTCATAAAAGAAAGGAAGAAAATAACACCCAGCCCACCTCAACTCCTACTATTCAATTTACTTAGAAGGAGAAAGTAGAAGTTCAGAGTTGTCAGGAGAGGTTCTATTTTAACATTTGCTCTTTTTCTCTTAAATTGATCATGTTATTTGGAAAAGACAGCAAATTGAGATGCCTACTAAGAAAATGATCCAGACAACCTTTTCTTATCACGGAGTCAATCCAAGTTGGTCATAGTTTTTTACTAAATCACTACACAATTGAATGTGGTAGCTGCAGTCATAAAATCATGGATTGGAAGGGGCTTTTAAAGGTCATCTAAACAAACTCTCCAGCAAATGAGCAGGGATATCTTCAACTAAATCAGGTTAAAAGTTTCCAAGAATGAAAGGGTATTGGTGAGCTTTAGGTACAGCTGCCTTGAGAACAGAAAAGATTAAACAGCTGTGTAGGTTTCCTGGTCTCTCAGAGCATCTGTTTGGTGGGAGGGCAGGGACTGCTACAAGTTAAAGAACAGGAGGTGTCATTTGATAACATGACAATGCACCAGCAACAATATCACATCAACTGAAACTCCCTTTTTCACATCCATAAGTTGATCCAGTGACAGAAGAGTCAGGAAGCAATCAGTAAGTGCCTCCTCATTGGGACATCAAACCCCAGTAGGCAGGCATACTCACCACTATGCTACAGGCTCACTCTGCAACAAAGTCCTTTAGATAGATTTTAAATGTTGAGCACAATTTGATGTGCAGTTGAGTAACTATAAAGAAAGTAATCTCTTCAATGTTAGTCTGTAAATAAAGAAGTACATCATAGACCTGACTGCAATTAGTGGAAAATAGAGCATGGGAAAAAAGAAAAAAGACAGTAAAATGGACTCAGTTTTCTTTTGTCTCAAGACATGTAAGTACTGTCTTTTCCTTGTGCACAGCTAAGACTTCAGAGCTACCATAAGGAACCTCATGCCATTTAAGGGTCATGTTTCCTCTGACTATGTCCACATTCCCCTTTTCGGTGTAAAATTATATGCCTTCAGTTGAACATTTGAAAAGCATTTTTCTATTAATACTTATTTTAGCTTTCTTAATTTAAGTTCCTATTTCAGCCATTATATTTTGTGATCCTTCCAATTTTCATTAGAATATGCCATCTATTGTTCAAAAGCCTTTACTTCCTTTATCCTTTATCCTCCTGGTAGATTCTCTCTAATTCCAAAGCCTCTTGTTTGTTTTCTCATCGAATATTTGCATTCAATTAATTTGGGCTTCTAAAAGACCATTTATTTGTAATAACCCCCGCCTTTTACATTGCTTCTTGGTGGCACTTTTATAGTCTGTTTTGTTTGGTTTTGGGTAACTCAACCATATGTAGATCTCTTTCTTAAAATTGAATGTTTGTGTGCTGGATTTGTTTGACATACTGTCTCTACCACAGTGTTAAACTATAAAATATTAAAATACTAATTCTTAAATTATCGTGTATTGAGCAGTTTGCCCTCATATTTTTCTCAAATTAGGCTCCATGCATTTAATCCAAATAAAAACCAGGATGATGTATTTGATAGTAGTCAGTCATTAAATCCTGAATTTTATTTCTGCATCCCATCTTGATGTGTCATTGGTCCTGTCTTTTTGTGCAGAGATATTATCTGTCACTATTAATACCCCAAATTCCCATCAGGTCAGTTGTTTCTGAACACAATTTTTGTCTTGGGCCATGACCAGTGTTAAGACTTACTACTATATTTTTAATATTACAGTACGGTTTTTTTCTTTTGCAAGACCATTTTTATGCTACAATGTTTTACATAATCCTTCAAATACAGTGGTGTTTCCAGTATGTGCTACTTCACTGTTCCAACACGGGTGCTAGCCACATCCTACTAATTACTCTCCTCACTCAGGTCTCTCACATGCCTATTTTATCAGGGTAATTGTTTGATGCCAAGCACTGTAGTGTCCCATTTTATTTCCAGGATGCCAGGATTCATGTTGTTTAGCACTAGTAAGTGTTACTTTTGCCTGCTGACTCAATACTGCATGCCCCAGTCAGCTGGCACTTACGCATCTTATTTGCCTGTCTTATTTATTGGTTTGCTTGTGGTTTGGGCGGGGTTTTTTTCCCTCCCAGCATTTTCAGAAACACGTTAAATGTCAGTCATACATGCTTTGGCCCTGTCAATCCAAACCAGATGTTCTTCTGTGCCTGACAATTTTTCTCAAGCAGCATCTTTCCACGACCTTTTTGTGTTATAACAGTCTGGTTCCATTACAATTAAGGTGTAACCTTTCATTTCAAATCAAATCTTCTTCCCGTAGAGTTCAAGAGTTTCTGACGTGTTTGAATCTTTACTCCTTGCATGATTATCTTGTCCATGCCTAACATTCCAGACCTCTATATATCTATAGTATTTCAAATTATGAAGGTCAGAGGATGACACTGAAAGAACACCAATGTGTAGGGGTCATTCATGAAGCACCAACTGAAAAGTCTCTGAGAAGACATGTGCAAACACCACCTGGTCCTCAGTAATTTCAAGGAGAATTTTTTTCTTTCATATCTATCTGTCACTTTCTTTTTATACCTCTGCCACAGAAAAAAAAAAACAAAACAAAAATACAAAAAAACCAAAACAAATAACCTGGGGCTCTAAGGCTTCAAGCATGGTTATGGAGATGTCATTACTTCCATGACATGGTTTTCAGCACATGGGTGTGTGGGAGCTCTGATGGAAAAATATCAGCTCGGAATATAATTTGATTCATTCAAATCAACATTCAGAGTCAGAATGATATGCTATTCACACTTTTTTTTGTACTTCTGTCTTTACTTGTTATCAATACTATGACTACAACTGTGGAAAACATTTGGCATTTATTATTAAAAGCACATGAATTTGCAAGGAGATGGTGCTCAAATCTGTGCTCAATCCTGCTCTCAGGAAACTCCATTGCAAAAATGGGATTTATTTAAATGACAGCAGGATGAAGCCCTAAAATAGGATTACTTCTGGCCATATAACTGCAGCAGTTTCAGAAAGCTAAGATGCATTCGTTTTGAAAGCTTTAATGCACAGCATACAACAGATCTTCCCATAACTGATTTACGAATTGAATGAGGCAGATTAGAATACTATTCCTTCTGCTACACTTTGCACGTAGTCTGCTTACTGACCTATGAGTTTATGTGCCGTTTGAGCTGATAATACTCCATCTTGTTATTGATATGCTTTGCTTTTGAATAAATTTTTTTTTCAAAGCTGTTGTATAGCTTTTTCTCAATAAAATGCTTAAGAAAAGAAGAAAGAAAAAGGGTCAGGTACATCCATAAACAGTTTGCTGAAAATGACTTTAAATAGCAACATCAATCAAAACAGGGATTGTGTAATTTTCTTATTCCCAGCCTGTGTGAGATTTGCTGTGTCACTTGTGCATGAAGCTGGGTGGCCAAAATTGATCATACTTTCTTTCCCAAAAATCCATGAGAGCGAAATATGTTCACAAAAGTATTCTCTGGTCTCACAGAAGGAATAATATGACTTCGGCTATATATAATCACAGCATCCTGCCATGATTAAATTCAGGCAACTGATGGCTTACATCAGGATACTGAGTTCAGGCGGCATTTTCATTTTAGCAGAGGAGAAAATGGAATTACAGATTTTACTTAAACATAATAAAGGTTTCATTTTTAAAATATCCTGAAACAAGAAAAATACCTAAAAGAGAGTGAAATTTGCACTAGAGGCATATAGTCAATACATAAATAACTCTACACGAATGCCTATACAGAGATACTTCTTGTTCTGTAACAGGTCATATTGTCCCTTTATGCTCATTATGCCTGTCTAGTTGCATATCCTAAACAGACGTTGACTCTTAATAAGATTAGCATAAGTAAGTTTCTAATTAATTTCTAATATAATACAAATAATTAATGAGTGTTCATGATTAAGTTCGTTCTTTTATGACTCAAGTTTCTACATATGTTAACTGAAGAAATTATACTTTTCTGGTAAAGGTAATTTACTATTTACTTACTAATTTACTAATGCAGTCAGAAAAAGATATCATTACAATTTAATTTTAATAATAGATTGCATGTTGGAAAGACTTATCAAGGATTTAGGTTTGCATAATTTTGTTAAATATCTTAACAAAAACAAAAGTTTAATGAATGCAATATGTACTATTTGGACAGAAGAATATTTTTGTCTAACCATTTAGAATTATTATTCATAAGAATTTTAGATGCTGTATGCCACCTCTTATGTCATAATTGTAAGTAGACTGAAAGATTTCTGCAAAATAAAACCTTATTACAATGCTTAAAACTACACAGAGAACAACATCAAATGACATCATCAGTCTTTCTTAAGTATTTATATGTTTTACTGATGAGGATGCATTGCTTGCAGCTCAATGGAACAGAAGTATCAGAATACAATGACATATATTACCTTACTTTATGTTAAGTTAAAAATACACTAAATATTGAAAGAAAACAGTGGGTTTTTTTAGTTGCCTTAGTATCTTTCTTCATTTAATTTGAAAACTCATGATGGACAATAATAATTATTAGCATTCAGATCAAGTCAAAATACCTTAATTAATTATACTTGAATATCAAACGCATGCCATGTTCTCTTAAACATAGAACTTTAGTAGATTACGCCTTTTATACAAGAGACTGAAACATACATTATTTATGATCAACGAAGCACAAAATATGGTCATTAATTTTAATGTAGTATTTGTCCTATGGGGTAATATAGAGATTTTCTTAAAGTACAGCAAATCTTACCATAAGTTTATCACATATGGTACAAATTATATTACACACTGCTAAATGTCCACTAACTCTTAAGATATATTTATGTGACCATATAAATACATCTCTACATGAAGTGAATGCCTATAAAAAGATTGCAACTTTGTAAGCACTATGTATTTATAAAAGTAATTATGAGTTGAAATACTATATAAGCAGGGGGAATTAATTAGATAAATAAAAAGGGTAGCATACACTTCTCTTCATTACTTTTCATTTTATAAATATAAATTCAGAAATGTTCAAGAAGTTTATTTTTCTTGTTATGGACTCAAAAATAATTTCTAAGAATATATTGAATTTTTGCCTCTTGGAATCTCATGGAAGTTCAACATTAGGTTACAGAACTAATTTTTCATTTTTTCACCCTTGCTATTTTTAAAGTTCCTTGTTAGTATAGTGGTGAGTATCCCTGCAGGTCATGTGGGAGACCGGGGTTCAATTCCCTGACAGGGAGCTATTGGCCTGCTCATTCACTCTCCTCTGCTCTGCAACTGGACAGAGGAGAGAGGATTTAACAAAGGGTTAATGAGTTGAGATAAGGACCAGGAGAAAACACTTCAAGGGCAAAACAGGCTCTACTTAATGATATAAAGTGGATTTATTACTAACAAGATCAGAGTAAAAGAATGAGAAGTGAAATAAGCCCTTAAAGACACCCTTTTTTCCCTCAACTCCTCCCTCCTTCCCACCAACGGTGCAGGGAGACGGGGTGGGGATTTTGGTCAGTTCATCACCCAAGATCTTTTCTCTGCTCAGGGAGAGGAGTTGTTTCCCTGCGGCACCGTGGGGTCCCTCCCACGGGAGACAGTTCTCCACGAACTCCTCCAGCGTGGGTCCAACCTCACGAGCAGCAGCACTCCCAAAACTGCTGCAGTGTGAGTCCATCCCACGGGCAGACAGTCCTCCCAAACCTGCTGCGGCATGGGTCACTCTGCCAGGGGGTGCAGTCCTCCAAGGATGACTGCTCCAGCCTGGAAGCAAGGCCTCTCTCTCCATGGGACTCCTGCTGGATGACAGCATCCTGGTATCCACCCGCTCTGGCGTGGGCACGCCCCCCACGGGCTGCGAGTGGATCTCTGCATCCTCCATGGACCTCCATGGGCTGCAGGGGGACAACTGCCTCACCATGCTCCTCACCACAGGCTGCAGGGACATCTCGGCTCCGGCGCCTGGAGCACCTCCTCCCCCTCCTTCTGCGCTGACCTTGGTGCCTCCATTGTTGTTCACCTCACATATTCTCACTCCTACTCTTCTCTAGCTGGAAAATTACAACTGTGCCACAAACTTTGTTGTGATTTCTTCTTAAATCTGTTATCACAGAGGCATTACCATCATCTCTAATTGGCCCAGCCTTGGCCAGCAGCACGTCCATCATCAGAGCCATCAGGGATTGGCTCTGCTGGACATGGTGGAAGCTTCTAGCAGCTTCTCACAGAAGCCACCTCTGTGGCCTCCCTGCTACCAAAAACCAGGCCCTGCAAAACCAACACATATGTATAAAAAAGACTACGAATTGAAATAAAAAACTATGCAATCTCCAGCAACAACCAAATAAATATTTTTAAAATGTGTTTTTGACTTAATACTCACCTATGAAAGCAAAAGGGTCTATACGAATATATTTGTGTGTGTTAATTGATGAAATTTAAAGTGTATGGCTTGAACCTTGGCAATAAAAAATGGAAATCTTAACTTTTTTTTAAGATATACAGATTTTTGCCATCTTGGGTAAAAATAGGAGCAATAGATACTAAAAAAGTAAACAGGAGAACCAAATTTTAATAATGGATGGAAAAGAATTGTCACCTGAAACTTGTGCAAAATATTTTTAAAAGTGACAATAATAGACATATTTAGGTAAAGTGGAAATAGGTATCTCCAGAAAAATATTATCTTAACAGGAGACAGCCAGAACTAGTTTAATTTCTATAATTATTCATTAAAAATGCCATCCCAATGATTCCATTATTCGAAAGGAAAGAAACATTAAGAGACATCATTAAGATTTGGGACTGCAGTACCTTAAGGCACACTGCATGGAGACAGAAGCCACCAAAGGTCAATAGGATTTTGAGCCATTAAACTGCCATTGCTATAATGACAGGGAAAGTTAAAGATCACGTGTCTGTCTTGTAGAACCAAATATGTCTGTTGGAGACTTTACTTTTGGTGTATTTTGAAATACATCAGTCTCCTGAGGAAGCAAATTACAGTCTCTGGCATTCACCCTCTTCACCCTTTCTTCATGGTAATGTGTTGGCTGTTTTCTAATTAATAGCCTGAAATGTGCAGACTGGTTTCAGCACACTTATAAATAGTGATGTAATCATAAAATACCTTCTTTAGCCCATTTGGTTTATACAAGGTAAAGGCCTACCACACTTCATACTGAACCAGATTTTAACAGGTCACATATTATTTATACAGTTGGTCATAGCTGAGTATGTATCTTTCAGGAAATTCAAATATTCAAAAATCTATCTGTTTGGGTTTTCACAACTTAAAAAAATTAATTTGAAATACACTTTAAAATGTCAAAATATAATACTATAGAGTAGTATTACAGAAAAAAATACCAGCTATTACATTTCTTGTGAATTTCCAACTGAAACATAAACAGAAATTACACATTTTTAAATGGTATTTCATTTTCATACTTTGGCATACTGTGATAGAAGAGCCTCTGACCTGTAGAAGTTTAATTAGGATTGTTGTTTCAGTTTTCTGGAGTCATCTCATGGCAATTACAATTTTGTATTTGGTCTGGTATATATCAGGAAGATGAAGAAATAGTATTTTCAAAAATCAGTGTCTTTTAGAATAATCGGGAATAACTCTAAAAGAAAGTAGTTATTAAAGAAGGCAATTACATTAAAAATGTGTTCAAATAGAGGATAATCTATTTCAGTGTTGAAAAGAATGCATAAATGCTGCGACGGGGAAGTGTTAAGTGCCGCAGCCTTCCAGAAGCGTCCCGGTTGGGACCGCCTCAGCTGATGGCCTGGGCAGCACACACGGGTCCGGAGCAGTGGTGACCGTGARCACCCTCCTGTCAGGTGGCGAGAGCAGCGAACAGATGCAAAGAGGCAGGAACGGGTCCTTTGTATGGTTCCACGTTTATTAGTGGAGGGTCAGGGACAAAGAACCAAGATGGAGCTGAGGGTCAGRGATTAAATAGGGTRCTCGGGAGGCRGGGASAGCATCAGGGCCAATGGTCTGAGGGCCAAGGGGAGGAGCAAGGGTAACAATCCAATGGGGTCGAGAGGAAGGAGGGACTTARGAAAGGTRACCAAYGGGGGAGTAGAACTGGAAAGAAAATTCTGGAACTACAACCATAAAAGGACTGGGTAGGACGGGGTTACAAACYACTCCCTCGGGGGGAAGAACCTTCTGATTGATGTGGGTGGCTTAAACTCTAGAGACYGCCCACCATTGGGCTGAGCCTCTRTCCCTAACYACCGCAACATCTCCCCCTTCTTTACATTTAAAGAGAGAGGTTATAAACTTAACAGTAAGTTTCTTCACACAACATAGAGTCAGTAGGATCAGGAAAATGATAAGCATAATCCAAAGAATAGTCTTGATAATCGAAATGACCCAGTCCGAAAGTCCTGTGTTTTTAAAGAGGTTCTTGAACCACCCGCTAGCTTCCTTTCTAAAGTTGTTTATCTGGTCCTTTATTTCCTTGATTGTAGAATGGATGCTCCGGCTGTTAGATGAGAGGTTGAGGCAGCACAAGCCTTCGAACTCGTCGCAACCGTGGCCATGCACCAGGAGCAGGAAGCTAATGGCAGCCCTGTTTTGCAGGGTTGCCTGCCTGGTGGTCTCCTCGTCTTCGAGGAGCTGGCTCAAAGCTCTGGACGTAAGGTTTGCTTGCCTCTCTATCCAGCATTCTAGGTGGCCGATATCTCCTAAGGCCTTAGCGGCCGCCACCCACAGCAAAAAGATGGAGACTGCCGTTTTCTTTGTATGGGACCAATCCGTAATTTGGCTGTCGCAATTTTCATCCAAATTATGTGTATTTCTCTTTTGGCGGGCCAATTGTGTATTACTCTTCCAATTGATAATTTGGGTTTTATCCGGAGTAAGGAGGGCAAGCTGTCCGAGCGAGCATGGGCCTCCCCGAAGACGGGATGGGATTCCATTCCAAACCCTGTCACCACAGATGAGGAATACTCCCTTTGGCAGTTGCCTGGGGTGAGAAGTGGACGCAGATAAGATGTCCGAGGTGTAGTTGCACCAGAAGGGAGATTGGTATTCTCGCTTAACCGGATTAACATCTTTTGTATAACTTTTCCGAATTCTATCCGATTCCAGCCATTCCGAATTTGATAATTTGTAACCRAATTTGWYGCAATAAGTTGCTTTGGAGKAGCCCAGTAAAGCCAATTCCTGAGGCTCCTGYGGTKCATGCRGCAAAATCCTTGTCCACTCGTCCCAGGAATCAACAGGGTTTGGTTTTTTACCTSCRTAAGGGTAGTCATTAGGTCGCAGGGGAATCCCGACCAGGCAGGTGGACATCGGGTCTTCCACTCCTGACATCTGCAGGCACATGTTGTCCTGGCCGATGGCTTTGGCCAGGGTCACCCATACGTTTGTACGGGGCTGCAGAACCAGCCAGGCATCCCGATGGTGAAGGACTGCTACATGAAGAAGCCAGAGGTGGATCGCGTACATTGCTTTCCTTGGGCCTTTAAAATAAAATTTTGGAAAAAAAATATAGTTATAGGTGTGAAAGGTAATGCATATGGGGCATATGCTCTTTACCCTCCCAACTCCCCCTTCTTTACTTTTAGAAGGATGGTAGGGAGGTGGTTGGGAGAAAGGAAAGGAAAGTTTGGGATAGGATCACACATGAGGTAAAAGCGGGGTAATATTATATGTAGGAAATTGTCAGGTAGGTTCAGCGGACATCCGGCGCGTCGAGGAGGTTTTCCTGAGATGAGGCGTCATTGCTTTCATCCCGTCTTTTTCTCCTCTTCCACGCTGCTGCGATGTCTTTGCTGCCATTTTTGTCTTTATCCTGGTGATCTTCCGTCAGTTTCCACGTGTCTTTCAGGTACGGCTTGACATTCCTCCCCGGGATCCACTTTGGTCCTGTTGGGGTTGGAACACAGGCATATCCCCTCCCCCATGTAATTAGCTCGAAGGGCCCTTGCACCTGATGGGTTTCAGGGTCCTTGACCAACACCGACGGCTTCTCTTTTAGTTTGGCTTTGGTTGTATTTGAGAAATGCCTATAGACCGGGGGCTCTGGCTCTTCAAAGGAATTGTTTAGGAAATTTATGGTGAAAAGAGCCTTGCAGAGCCTTTCTATCGAGGAGTTGGTCTCCGCTCCCCCTCTCTGTTGGTCAAAGACGCGCTTAAGACTTTGTTGGGCCCTTTCGACGATAGATTGTCCCGTGGGGGAGTGTGGGATGCCTGTGCYATGCCTAATGCCCCACTGTTGAAAAAATYGTTGKAGCCTGTGTGAGGYATAGGCAGGACCATTATCTGTTTTCACTTCTTGAGGGATCCCCAGGGGAGAGAAAGCTAACAGGTAATGTTTTATAACATCCCTGGCTTTCTCTCCTGTATGGGAGGATGCAAACAGGGCACCTGAAAAGSTGTCAATGGACACGTGGATAAACTTGTTTCGGCCAAAGGGCGCATAATGGGTAACATCCGTCTGCCAAASCTGACAGCTTTGCAGACCACGAGGGTTGGTACCTTGGAGCCCAAGGGATGGCAATTGATATACCTCGCAGCTTGGGCAGGTGGCTACAAGTACCCTTGCCTGATCCCTGGGTAGTCTGAACATCCTTACCAACGCCGGCACGTTTTGATGAAAGAAATTGTGGCTTAATTTAGCTTGGGCAAAAATGTCCGGCGTATTTGGGGTTGTTACTACCATCGCCGACGCGTCCGCTCTCGCGTTTCCTTCTGCAATGAGACCTGGAAGGTTGGTGTGCGATCTCACATGCATAATATGGAAAGGTTGCTTTCGGTGGGATAGCAACCTGACTAGGCTCGAAAGCAAATGATGTAAATTTGGGTTCTGGACCTCCTTAAGCCAAGCATGCTCAGCTCTGGCAACTACCCCGGCCACATAGGCCGAATCAGTGACCAAATTGATGGGGATGGAGTCAAACCTTTCAAAGGCTCTTACAACGGCAGTGAGTTCAGCAAGCTGAGGGGAACCTTCAACCTGCTCAGACTCAGTAACCCACTCCTGAGTCTGGGGGTCCTTCCAGGCCAGAGCGGCCTTTTTGGAGCTCCCCGAGCCGTCGGTGAAAACCGTAAGGCCTTTGACTGGGGTTCTGCTTTGAATGAATTTTGGAGCCAGATCAAGATCCGAATTGAGCAATTTGTGACTTTGTTTGTGTACTGAAATTTGGCCTGGGAAGCTATCCAGAGCGAACTGGAGGTCTTCGCTGGTCTGGAGCAAGTGCTCCACGTACCCAATTGTGCCCAATTTCATCCTTATACATGCAAAATCGCACCCTGCGAGGACGCGGAGGCGTGCCCTAGCCTTAATGATAAGCTGTACCATAATTTCTTGTGGCGTGGTAAGGGTCTTTTTTGGTTGGTGAGGCAGGAAGACCCACTTGATGATCAGAAGCGGGTCTTTTTGTTCTGAGTCCCACTGATAGATTAACGCATAAATGTGTGGGGACTTACCAAGTAGGACCAACTCAAATGGGAGTGATGGATTTACCCGGTGGGCTTGTCGTGTAGATAACGCCTCCTGGACCCTCTCGATTGCTGTTCTGGCCTCTGGTGTCAGGGAGCGTGGCGCGTCCAGTTCCTCGTCACCACACAGGAGCGCGAAGAGGGGAGCGAGGTTTTCCGTCATAGTCCCCAAAAGAGGACAGACCCAGTTGATGGCTCCACACAGCTCCTGTAGCTCCCGGAGGGTCTTTGGGTCTGTCTTGATAGYCAACTGTTGAGGCGTAATTGTCCTTTCCCTGATGGAGTGACCTAGGTAGGCCCACGGGCTGGTCCTCTGGATTTTTCGTCTTGGATAGTGAATCCTGCCTCGGTGATAGTCTTTAGAGTGTCCTGAAAGACTTGTTCCAAATAGTTCTGGCTGGCTGCACACAACAGTATATCGTCCATATAATGTAATATAGTGGCTCTAGGGAATCTCTTTCTTATTGGGGAGAGTATGTGGGCTACGTACCACTGGCATATGGTTGGTGAGTTCTTCATTCCTTGCGGGAGAACTCGCCAGTGGTACCGCCGTAGGGGAGCTTGCCGATTCAAAGATGGTATCGAGAAGGCAAAGCGGGGCGCATCTTGGGGGTGTGGGGGGATGCTAAAAAAGCAGTCCTTGATGTCTATGACTACCATTGGCCAATCTCGTGGGAGCATAGAGGGAGAGGGAAGGCCTGGCTGCAAGGGGCCTATGTCTTCAATGACCTCACTGATCTTCCTGAGGTCGTGGAGGAGCCTCCACCTATCCTTGCCCGGCTTGCGCAGGACATAGACAGGTGAATTCCAAGGACTGTTGGTAGGGACGATATGCCCCTTAGACAACTGCTCCTCCACTAGGGCTTCGAGCGCGCACAATTTTTCCTTGTTCAGGGGCCACTGATCAACCCACACGGGCGAATCGGTCTTCCAATTTAAGTGTGGGGTGGCGCGCCTCGCAGTGGCTCCCACTAGAAACCCCGGGATGGTGAGGCCGGGATCTCTAGTCGGGTGCCCCATTATGACAATAGGTCCCTGCCCCAAAGAGTGAGACCGGCCGCCACGACAAATGGTCTGATCGTGGCTACCTTACCCTCAGGTCCCTCTACGACGATGTTTTTTACACTCCTCATTGAGGTGGTAGTCCCCCCTATCCCTGAAAGGCGTCCGCCTGCCGGTCTCAATTTCCAATTGGAGGGCCACTCGGAGCGGGCTATGATGGTAACGTCCGCTCCGGTGTCAACCATCCCTGCCWAGTAGCACTCCRAYTTATCGTTAYGGAGCYGGCASTCCAACAAAGGCTTATTGGGRCCCACAACCTCCGCCCAGTAAATGCACTCCACCCTTTTGTTCACATCCCATCCTTCYGGTAAAATGAGTGCATGAGCCACTGGTGTCCCCTTATTGATCTTAAAAGGTGGGGCTGTGCAGCATAAAGTGATTCGGAGTGTAGAGTCTGGTGGTAGCTCTACCGCTTCCGGCATGACCATGATGTTATGTGGAGTCAGAGCCGGATCTTTGTATATCAGGACATGTCTAGGTGTATCGTGAGGATTTGTAAAGTCTGTGGGTAATTCATAAGTGTCTGCGTCCGTAAAATCAACAGTGATTGCAATGGAGATGGTTAAATTTGTACCTGCACGCTGGTTTCGCGGTACCTTCTCCGTCCGGGTTCTAATTCTTGCTCTGGTGAGGTACAGCAGGAGTCACGGGAGCTGGCGGCCTTGGATTTGGTGTCATCGCGCGTGGCCGCCACGCGCTCCATCTCCCGTTTTTTGATTTTTGTTGTGCGCGCGGTCCCTGCCATCCTTTCCAGCCCTGGCGATCTGGGAGGTAAGGCTCAGAAAATTTATTAGCTGATGGTCGAGCCTGTGGGCTGTCTTTAATGAAGTGACCTAGCTCCCCACAATTAAAACATCTTGCGCTCTGTAGATTTACAGCCATGACCTCAGCTACTTCCTTAGCCACCACTTGTGCAATCACTGCGCTTTGGGAGGCCTTGGTCGTACATGCCTCCAACACTGTGTCTAATGTAGGGGGTGGGTCTAGAGGTAATGTGGCCAAGATCTTCTTGCAGGTTTCATTCGCATTTGATTTGGCCATGACGGTGATTAAAGCCTTTTGTGCTTCTTTATTCTCCACCTGCTTCTCAATGGAGTCTTTTAACCTGTCCACAAACTGAATAAATGACTCCTCCGCCCCTTGTTTTATATTTGAAAATGTCTGTGTTGGTGTGGTATCAGAAGGGGTCAAGAAAAAGGCTCTCTCTGCGGCTGCTTTGATTTCTTGCAGCACCCCTTCAGGCATGGCATCAGCCTGATCTTGAGGTTGATCGAAAGCCCCCTCGCCGCATAGATGATCCATAGTCAAATGGGCCGTTCCCTCCTCCCCCCGATAACGAGCGAGAARATCTCGCARCGYTCGTTTCCARCTCCTCTCCCAGAGGAGAAACTCCGCTGGAGAGAGGAGGCAGGAGAGGAGATTGCGGATATCATGCGGCGTCATTACATTTGCGGCCAGCGTGGCATTCAAAAGATTTTTAAAATAAGGGGACTCTCTGCCATGCGTTTTTGCCACTTTGCAAAGTTCTTTTAAGTGGGCATAAGGGAGAGGGGCCCACGTAGGGTGCCCGCCTCTCCAGTAAGTTACTGGCGCCACCATGATTTTATTTGCCATATCCCACTCCCCTTCTGCTGCGGCCTCCCTTTGTAAGTCCCTCCAATAATCCTCCACCTCGCTATCCGACTCCTCCGGCAAGGCCATGAGTGGTGTAGGCCTCGACCGGGCCAAAATGGACAACTTCCGGGTAGGCTCCCGCCCACTTCCAGCCCCACCACCGTGGGCACCAGATGCCTGAAAATTCCCAGAGGCGGAGCTTCCCTCGGAAGTAGGAGGAGCTAACTCATGTGGGAGGTTCCCGATGGTAGGGGAGGGACCCAACGCTGATGACATTGTCGCGAGGGAGGGGCCCGACGCAGTTACACCCAACGACGCGTGGGGTGGAGTTGGGGCGGGCGCGGGGGGGTGATTGGCATCTGGCTAACGGCGCCATTTTGTGTCTTAGCCGGTTTAAATGTGGACAAAATGGATGGCCCGACCACGCGGCCGGCGCCATCTTGTCCAATGCTATCTAATGGGGTAGACGAAACTGAGGGATGAGGGGATGCAAAGTGGGTTAGGGAAGAACCCTGAGGGAGCGGCGCCTTCTCCCCCAGAGAAGGGTTCAGACTGAGCTGGGAGGCGGCAGGGAGTTGGCAACAGCCCTGTGCCCTTTCGCAAGCTCCAGCTGCCAGCTCAGTCTGCATTTGAGGAAAAGGTGAAGGAGCGGGGAGGGAGGACGACACAACTAAGGTATTTTCTACCTTCCCCAAACTATCTCTCCCCATAGCCTGAACCGAAATATAAATTAAAGGTAAAAGGGAAAAGAACTTCAAAACCAATTTGTCCCCTCTATCTCTACAGTCTGTTAAACGTTCCCCCACACAATCCCAAAACTGAAGCGAACTAACGGTGTCAACCGAAGCCTCCTTAAAATTAATAAAAACCCAACGAATAAATTCCTTAAGCCTTTTCTTAGAAAAACCAAAATTATTCCCCATAAGGGCATTTTTAACTTGAACGTAGGCGTTCCTTTGAGGGCGGGTAAGTCTTACAACCCATCTTCCTCAAATACCTCACCCGACACCCAAGAGAAAAAGACAAAGCTAAAAGCAAAGGGCGACCCCCTCAGACACCCTCTAAAAGCAGAGAGACACACTCACCCTTCCTGAGTTGGGTCAACAAAGGCTCTCGGGGCGGTCTTCTGTTCCGGACCGACCTCTTCTCCCAGAGGCTGCTGGTCCCCCTCTCGGCGTAGTCCACTAAAACGCGGATGTATCCGGAGGGTGTTGGCTGCGCCGAGGCGAGTTCTCCCAGCGAGACGATTTCTCGATGGGGACCAGGAACCTCTCAGCGAGGTCCCTGTTCGGGCGCCAACTGCTGCGACGGGGAGGTGTTAAGTGCCGCAGCCTTCCAGAAGCGTCCCGGCTGGGACCGCCTCAGCTGATGGCCTGGGCAGCACACACGGGTCCGGAGCAGTGGTGACCGTGARCACCCTCCTGTCAGGTGGCGAGAGCAGCGAACAGATGCAAAGAGGCAGGAACGGGTCCTTTGTATGGTTCCACGTTTATTAGTGGAGGGTCAGGGACAAAGAACCAAGATGGAGCTGAGGGTCAGAGATTAAATAGGGTGCTCGGGAGGCAGGGACAGCATCAGGGCCAATGGTCTGAGGGCCAAGGGGAGGAGCAAGGGTAACAATCCAATGGGGTCGAGAGGAAGGAGGGACTTAGGAAAGGTGACCAATGGGGAGTAGAACTCGAAAGAAAATTCTGGAACTACAACCATATAAGGACTGGGTAAGATGGGGTTACAAACCACTCCCTTGGGGGGAAGAACCTTCTGATTGATGTGGGTGGCTTAAACTCTAGAGACCGCCCACCATTGGGCTGAGCCTCTGTCCCTAACCACCGCAACACATAAAATATGATGGTATTCTAGAATACTTGAACTAACCCCGGCTTCTGTAGTTTCTGACAAATAGCATATCTAAAAACGTGGTTGTCCTACGAAGGAAAACAGAGATCATGACAGGTATTTGATCCTAATTTAGCTCAACAGGAACAAAATTTTCAAAAAGAAATTACAGATTCTGAAGAATCATGAGCTGAAGACCAACCAGATATGTTACTGGAAGGAGTCTAGGTTTCCTAGAATAAGAAAAGAAATCTAAGTCAAGGTACAGTAATGTTTGTATACGTAAGTCTCTGCTACAAATACCAAAGAATTGATTTCTCTCCGTGCTTAGTTTTTTCCCCATCATTGAGAGGAATCGATTCGACTTCTATGTGTGCCTCAACATTATAAGATTACCACGTGCAAGAAGCAGGTAAGAAAGTGGAGAGGAACCGTGTCTCTGCGGAGACTGTGCCTGACAGCCAATCAGGCCTGGGCTGCAAGCCACCTCCCCTTGCAGGCGGGCTAGATCCCCGGACGCCCGGCAGAAGGAGATAGAAAAGCAACTGACGACGGCACCAGGGGCCGCCCGCCGTGTTTCAGCTCCTTGGGAGTGAGGGTTCGCCCGCAGGTTCGGCTCGGGGTCCCCCCCCACTCGCTCTTCTCTCCCTGCGGTCCTGCTCCTTCCCTACCTCTGCTCCTGTCCGCACCCCCGAGGCAGCCCGTCGCCGCGACGAGCTGCTCCGCCGCTTCCCTGCCGACGCCGCGTTCCGAGCCGTCGGTCGCCGCGACCACCCGCTCCGCCCGCCATTTCCGGCTCCTTGCCTGTTCTTCGCCAGCGGAGCAGCCGCAGCAGCCGCAGCCGCCCCTGCCCATGGCCGCCGCCCACGCCCGCTCCGCGCCGCCGGCACAGACACGCAGCCCGGCGCTGGCTGAAAGCCGCGCTGAGCCACGTGGGCGCCACAGCTTGCARTGTGCCCCGAGCAGACATTGGCAGGGCCCCCGGGATTCTGGTAGTGATGTTCTGTCCATTTTTCCCCTCTCTTTCTCCCTTTTCTATCCCCTTTTGGCGGGGACATTTACTAATAAACAGTTCTCAGGTGTAATGCGGCTGCTTGTGCGCTTGATTTACATCCTAGAAATCTATCAAAAAAATTCCTCTCGACTCCCCTTATATTGGGATGAAACAACCATGAATGTGTAACAGTGAACTGCTTGTAGATTTGACTTTTTTATACATGTATAGTTTATGGAGTAAATGTCAGTGTATTTACGGAGTTTTAAAGTTGAACATAGAATCTCCAGTAAGATCACTGTATAGGTGTGCTATTGATTACACTGCTGACCTATTCTGTATTCTTTTATTCTATAAAAAAGAGAAGAGACAAGAGAAGAGAATCTCTGAGGTTGAAAGGAACTTCTGGAGATTATCTGGTCCAATCTCCTTGCACAAGACAATATCAACTAGTTCAGGTTGCCCTTCTCAAACATGTGGAACAACTGTGAAAAGTTGCACTTACAGAACTCTAGTTCACATTCTAAACATGTACCAGTAATATCTTTATAGCAGATCAGGAGTACATATGCAGGTCAAAGGAAAAATAATAATCCCATTAACTCTAAAGAAAATATAGTTTCATTCTACCTACTGTTCTTCAAGACAGATTTAATTGGAAATACGCTTTAAAATATCCTGGAAGTTCCCAGGTTAAGTACCTATGCAGCTCGTTTATGGAGTTAAAATTCTCAATCAGGGATTTGATTCCTAATGACTTTGCTTTACCATAAACGTCTATGTTTCATCAGTACGGTTGAGACTGCCATTAAGGACAGGAGGACAATATAATGTTCCTTCTAAATTATCCATGAACTTCATTTAAAACTGCTCTTCTCGACTCTTTTACTCTCTGCCTATAATGTTACATGAGGCAGCTACCGTACAATTGATACCAATGTTGTGGGAAAACAAAAATATGTCATCACTGTAAAAGAACTAATTACATTTTTTATATACCAGTATTTAAAACAGCTGTCAATCTTTTCACCTCAGGAAACCATTGTAAGTATAATGCCCAATTCACTGTAATCAATTACCGTGTGTTCTACAAAATCCACATTAGTTTTTCTGGCTTTTGTATGCTAAAGCTTCTTTCTCAGCCATCACAGTTGTTGCAGGTGCTATTTATTATAAAAGCAGCTGTGCCACACTATTTTCAGTGACAGACATCTGATCTTGTTCTCTTTCTAGGAGAAGTCACCAACTCTGCTTGAACAGGATGTCATAGGCTTATGAGAATTGATGTTGGGAAAACAGAATATTGTACCATAGGTATTTCACTTATCAAATGCGAAATGTAAAAATGTCTTCCGCAGACACATCATCAACTCACAACTCAAAGGATCACACAAGTCACAGAACAGTTGAGATAGAACAAATTATATCAGCACACATTTAAATATACCACAATTTTCTTGAATGCCTCTATCTGGTAAAAAATTCTACCACTGTTGCATATGCAATTTCAAACTGTATAGAATCAGCAGCCATTTAAAGCTGACTTGTGAACAAATTCTGAACCAACATTTCAATATTCGGTCATTATAGTCCAATATTTTCACACAGCTAATATATTCTCAAAATGAACTTTCATCCTTCTTTTCTTCTCTTGTCATGATCACATGACATTTTTGCAATATCAACTGCTTCTGTGGAAAAGTGACATTAGGAGTACAGTGAGTTGCTTCACCCTCTTTTAACATAATTTATTATGTGTACACCATCAGTACACTATTGCTACCTCACCAGCAAATATTAAGAACTGCATAAATCACCTGTGTACCAGCTTGAGAAACTCTGAAATAAGCCTAATTTAAAAAAAAATGGAAGACATTGTTTCTCAGGGACAATAGATTGCTTATCTTTTATAACTCTTGGAAAAGATGAGCATCACACCAGTCTCTGTGAAACATCATGCACTGACATTTCACCAGCCTTGAAATACGAGAAAATCTTTCTTCCAGCAGATTATGTGGGATGAAAAAAAAAAAAATCACTGATCTCAGTGTTCTTCCACAATTATACAATTTGAATTATGTACTAAAGTAACTCATGGAATTGCTTATGCCTGTTCTCCTGTTCTTGCCTTGACGGAACTAGTCATTACATGAAAGCCACGTTCACAGTGGTAAAATGTTTGGTGCACATAACACAGTTAAATCCTAAATGCATCATAATACTACTAAATATGAACATAGGCATTTTTGTGTACTTGTTGGTATGTACGCATTCCACATTACTGGAATGATGTCTCACGGTTGTGACGAAATTTGACGAGTTTCGTTGAGGTCGATATACAGTCCAACTGATTATGAATATTCCATAAAAATAGTAAAAGTCCTGGACCATAAATGGGGAGAGAGAGTGCCTGGACAATACCCCTATCCAGCCTCATTCTACAAATAGACCAGTTCAGGGAAATACCCAAATATAATCACTGCCAAAGGGTTTTAGTTTATCATTATTAACATTATGAAATACTTACAACTATATATCAATACTGTAATACTTAGAATGTTCATCAAATTACTGAAAGTTCAAGAACAACTAATATTTCCTAGATAACTGACTTCATCATGTGAAAGAAACAGCTTTACAGTCTTTTTCTCTCTAGAAAACAAGATCACTTTTCTAGGCAGTGTATTGGCAAGATGCTGTCAGTGTGGGTGCTGCAGAGAGGCCTCTGTGGAAAGACAACATGGTCTGCCTCATTCAAGACACAGCCAATTCCAGCTGGCTCCAGTAAACCAACCACGGGACACAGCTGAGCCCATCAGTCATGTGTGGTGCCATTACAAAAACACGTGTAAAAAGGGTCAAAAACTACCAGACACAACAAGAACAAAAAGAGCAAGACAGACCAGAGGGAATACCAAAGTCAAAGCAGGGAGGGGAAGAACACCATGGTGGAGAAGATCTCCACATTGCAACACATGGAAGACTTACACAGCTGCTGTTGGGTATTTGTGAGAGAACTGCAGAACACAGAGGGGCCATGCTGGAGCATAGGAAGTTTGAGGAGTAAGGAGAGGCAAAGAGGAACTAAAGTGTACTGTCTTTAAATCCCACCTATTACATCGCCTTGAACCACCTGGTGAGGACAATAGTGTTTTGTAGTGATGGATTAAAGATCAGCTTGAGAAAAGGGGGAAGGAAAGGGGTTGTTTTAAGGTTTTTCTGTTTCTCTCCAGGGAAATGAGTAATTACTTATTTATTTTAATTTGCAATAAGTTAAGCTAATTTTCCCCAAAATTAGTGTATTCTGGTAATAACTATCTCCCTGTCTGGTGAGAGAGCCAACAGGAGGAGGTGCCCCATTAGACCTGCTTTTTGCAGAGAAGGGCTAGTGGGTGATGTGGTCAGAGGCTGTCTTTGGCACAGAAATCATGAAATGAAAGTTTTCAATCCTGGAGAAGTAATGAGGGGATCAGCAGAATTGCCACTTTGGACTTCCAGAGGGAATACTTTGGTTTGTTTAGGAGACTGGTTGAGAAAGTCCCTTCAGTCCTGAAGGGCAGTACCAGGAAGGCTGGACACTGTTTAAGAAGAACCATAAAGAGGATGTGGGGAACTATCAGCTTGCCATTCTGACCTCAGAGGCAGGCAAGGTTATGGAACAGGTCATCTTCAGTGCCATCATGCAGCACATATGGGGCAACCTAGTGGTCAGGCCCAGTCAGTATGGGTGTATGAAAGGCAGGTCCTGTCTGACCACCCTGACTTCCTTTTATGACTTGTGTGCTGTAGAGGCTGCCAGCTGGTCTGGGATCTCACGGAAATGAGCTTGGACGACTTTGACCTCGACCAAATTGTCCTGTACCCATGAGAGTTTCAAAGTATCCAAGTTAGAAGAAGACAGAACAGCAAGAACAGCAAGAACGGGAAGAGGTAACTACAACAAGGGACTGTTAGCTAAGTTTTGCTGAAATGTATGAAATATTTTTATGTCCAATGAAGTTAGAAGAGGTGTTTGCTGTAACCAATAGAACTTAGACAAGAAGAGCAATAGGGGTATAAAACCGGCCATTGTAAAATAGAGACAGCTTCTTTGTTGTAGTAGCCCCGCGTTTCCTGGGCTGCCCTCAGACCCAACACCGGCACTATGTACCCGGGGTTCACAGGACTCGGTGGTCCCCCTCAGAGGTGCTGCGTGGGTGACTCACACTGAGGCGTGCCTGGCTTGAGGAGAGTGGCAGGCAGGGCACTGATGGAATAAGGCAGGCAGGAGGCAAAGGGTACGGGAGGGGGTCTCCTCATGTATCTCCTTTATTGGAGGGCAAGGACGGAGAGTTCCGCGAGGGAGAGGAACGCAGGAGAAATCCCCCGAGCTCAGGGGAGCACCAGTTTAAAAGGGAGGGGGAAATGGGGAGGAGCAGGGGTACACAGCCAATGAGGGAAGGGATAGGGGGAGGATCTGAGGGTCCAACAACCAATAGTAATAATCAAGAGGAGGGTACAGAGTACAAGAACCAATAATACGTCAAATGTAACCGAAGTTTCCAGACTGAAGGGTGTAACTGAAAACATAACTGACAGCCCTGGGCTTGCTCACCCCAGGGAGAGAACGAGGGAGAGAGGGAGGGGGTAGGGGCGGGTACCAGACGCTGGTACCGCCCTCCAACTCCTCCTCCTCGAAGGAGGACTCTACATCGGAGGCGGGGTCAGCAATGCTGGCTACAGCAACTTCTGGGGATCTACCCACCACACCTCCCCCGTTTTTATTAATTAATTTCAAAATTTGAACGTAAACGAAACGTTTGGCAAGAAAAAACACAAATGAAAGGGTAAACAACAGTAAAACAACAAACGCAACATCCCGAACAATAGATGCCCCCCACTTGGTAAGTCCCATCTCCTGGAATAAATGCTTGAGCCATCCGCCTTAAGCCTTAGCTGCTGCTCCTGCAATATGGGTGACAGTCTGGATCGTATCGTTGAGGGCTTGCTGGAACGAGTCCTGGGTTTCATACTTGATGTTATCAATCAGGGTGTTCATCTTCTTCAAGGTGGCCTGAATACTCTCAGATTTTGACGAGAGATTAAAACAGCACATGCCCTCAAAGTCTTGGCATCCATGCCCATGTGCCAGCAAGAGAAAATCGATGGCCGCACGATTTTGTAGTGTGGCCTGCCTCTCTGAGAGGAGGTCACTTAGGGCTCTTGAAATTAACTCTGCCTGTTTAGTCACCCAGCATTCCAAATGGCCTAATTCACTGAGCAACTTCGCGGCTGCCACCCAGGGCAAAAATATTGAAACCGCAATTCTTTTAGATCTGGCCCAATGATAAATTGAAGCATCGCAGTCGGGATCCAATTGAGATGCACTCCTTTTTGTAATCTTTTGGTTATGCCAAATTGGAATTTGCATCATGTTTGGTGATGCCAGAGTCAGACTCCCTAGGGTGCATGGACCTCCTATCAGAAGAGAGGGAAATCCTGATCATGCACGATCCCCGCAAATCAATAAAATGCCCTTCGGCAACTTAAGGGGGTTAGGGTGATGTTCATTTATTGAGGAGGGAGATGATATCCTTGCTAAATCCCTGCACCACTGACTAGCCGTTAGTTCAAATTCGGTTTGTTTTACATGCTGAAAAGTTTTGGTGTCATGGTGGCGAGGGCTGGGATTAAACTCAAAATGCACGCAACGCGGTGCTTTCATGGAGCCTAATAATTCCAATTCCTCGGGTTCGCCAGCCAATTTTCCTAATTTTTCTGTCCACTCCCTCCACAATAATAGGGGATTAACGATCAGGAGTTTTACTTTGTAGGTGAAGCGGTTACGGGTATATTCATGGAAGGGGGTCTTTTTGGCATTTACCTCCCGATAGAGATCATGCAGGGTCCGAGGATACTCGGATACCCCGAGAGGAACTCCCACCAGGGCTGTCGACAGGGGATTGTTGACTGCGTCTGTCAACAGGCACACGTGCTGTTGTTTTAGGGCATGGGCCAAGGTCACCTAGACATTTTTCTTGGGCTGCGAGACGATCCATGGAGCAGCAGGCTTCATGATGGCCAGGAGACTCAGTAGCAGGAGAGCAAATATTGTGGGAAGGGTCATTCTCGAAACTGAAATAGACAAAACATATTAATAACTGGTAACTAATAGGCTGGTCATAGGGATAGAAGGGGTTCAGGGAAGGGCTGCGAAAAAGGTTTGGGAAAGGACAGGGCTGGAAGGAGGGGAGCACAGGGAACTGGCAGTTGGCTGTTCTTCTGGCTGGATGCTAGCGTCGCTGATGTTGTCTTCCCTAATATTTTCCGCCTCTGGCTGATTCTTCCGTCTCCAGGTGATGTCTCTCTTGTCGTTGGATGCTTTCGGTGGTGCTCGTGCCTGGCTCTTTAAGTATGGTTTTACAAATTTTCCTGGTACCCACCTAGGCCCTTCGGGAGTTGAAACACATCCGTACCCTCTCCCCCAGGTGACGAGGGGAAAAGGACCCGTGATCTTAAGGGTATCCGGCTCCTTTATCAAGACCAGGGGATGCTCCTTCAACCGAGCTCTGGAATTATTGTGAAAGTGCCTGAGCACCAGGGGATCGGGCTCTTTCTCAGAGCAGTTCAAGAAATTTAAGGTGAAGAGAGCCCGCGCGAGTCTAACTGCGGGGGTCTCCACCTCAATTCCCCCTTTCTGTTGAAGCAGCATCCTCTTTAGAGTCTGATGAGCTCTTTCTACCAGGGCCTGACCCGTGGGGGAATGGGGAATTCTGGTAACATGGGAAATACCCCACTCCTGGAAAAACTTCCGTAACGCTTCCGAGATGTAGGCCGGAGCGTTATCCGTTTTTATCTCTTTAGGGATACCCAGGACGGAGAAAGCCTGAATCAGGTGTTATATGACATCTTTTGCTTTCTCTCCTGAGTGCACAGAGGCAAACATTGCACCGGAAAAGGTGTCAATGCAGACATGAACATATTTTAGACGGCTGAATTCAGGAATGTGGGTTACATCCATCTGCCATAATTCCCCGCTGCCAAGCCCCCCAGGGTTGACTCCAGCACCCATGGAGGGAAGCTGTAGGGGCTGACAGCTAGGGCAGGTGGCCACTATAGCCCTCGCTTGGTCCTTCTTCAAATTAAATGCATGGACAAGAGCAGGAACGTTCTGATGGTAGAGTGCATGGCTCAACTTAGCCTGCTGGAAGACATCAGGCGAGTTGGCCAAATGCACAGGCGCAGCCAGCGCATCTGCCAACCTATTCCCTTCCGAGATAAACCCAGGAAGGTCAGTGTGAGATCTCACATGCATAACAAAATAAGGTTGCTTTCGGTGGGAAATCAGTTAAACCAACTTCAAAAGCAACAGGTGAACTTTGGGGCTGCTGGACTCTGAAAGCCAAGCGCCTTCAGCCCTGGACACTATACCGGCAACATAGGCCAAATCAGTCACCAAATTAAATGGTTCAGCGAACCTGTCAAAGGCCCTAACGACGGCTGCCAGCTCTGCCACCTGTGGGGATCCTTTAACGATCTCCACATCAGGTTCCCACTTCTGGGTGGTAGCATCTAACCACTTGATGACAGATTTCCCAGAAGGACCGGAGCCATCTGTGAAAAGTGTCAAGGCCTTGAGGGGTTCTCTACTCAGAACTGGTTTTTGAACAATCTTCAGGTCCAAATTAAACAATTTATGCTTAGGGTAGTGGATGGAAAGTTGACCTGTATAAGAGTCCAAGGCATATTGGAGTTCAGCATTGTTTTGGAGTACAAACTCCAAAGAGCCAATTGGGATCTCGGGGAGGTATATGCATGTAAAATCACACCCTGCTAGGGTGGCAAGACGGGACCTCGCTTTTCTGATAATCTGCGCCATCCGTTCCTGTGGCGTTGTTATCACCTTTGTCGGACGGGTTGAGAGAAAGACCCACTTGATGATAAGCAAGTGGTCTTTCTGGCTCTCGTCCCACTGATGGATTAACCCATATAAATGGGGCATTTTTCCAAGGATAGCCAAGTGAAATGGCAATTTAGGGTCGAATCTGTGAATTTGTCTGCTGGCCAGTGCATCTTGGATGGTATTGATTACCTCTCGCGCCTCAGGGGTAAGGGTCCTGGGCGCTGTTAGATCTGTATCTCCCTTAAGGAGATTATAAATAGGAGCCAGGTCTTCGGAGGGAATCCCCAAATAGGGCCGAATCCAATTTATGGCGCCACATAATTTTTGAAGTTCGTGTAAATTTTTGGGATTATCAATTATTTTAATTTGCTGAGGATTGATGGTTTTTTCCCTGATCTTCATACCGAGGTAGGTCCACGGTGCCGTCTTCTGGACCTTGGAGGGTTGGATCTCAAAACCATAACTCTCCAAGGCCCCCACAACTTTAGAGAGGGTCCACTCTAAGTAATCTTGAGTGGGAGCACAGACCAGTACATCGTCCATATAATGGATGATGATAGAGTCAGCAGCCAGAGACCGGATAGGGGACAGAATGCGGGCGACATACCACTGGCAGATGGTGGGGGAGTTTTTCATCCCCTGGGGCAACACCCGCCAATGGTAACGCCGCATTCGTTCTTTACGGTTAACAGATGGAACCGAAAACGCAAATCTGGGGGCATCATCCGGGTGCAAGGGGATCTGGAAGAAGCAGTCCTTGATGTCAATAACTGCAATCTTCCAGTTCCGAGGGAGCATAGAGGGGGATGGCAATCCAGGCTGTAGAGGTCCCATGTCCTCAATGACCTTGTTAATTTCTCTGAGATCATGGAGAAGCCTCCACCTGTCCTTCCCCGGCTTTCGGATAATGAAAACTGGAGAATTCCAGGGACTGGTAGAAGGAAAAATGTTCCCCCTTTTCAGCTGCTCCTCCATGAGCTCATTGAGCGCTCTTAATTTTTTGGTGGAAAGGGGCCACTGATCGACCCAGACCGGAGTGTTGGTCATCCAATTAAGAGGCTGAGTCGGGCGCTCCACAGTCGCCCCGACTAAAAATCCTGGACCGTTGGTGCCAATTCGATCCGGGTTCCCCATTGGGACATGACATCTCTACTCCAGAGATTGAATCCTGACCCGATGATAAAAGGACATACCGAGGCGATACGCCCATCAGGCGCCTCTATCTGAATAGGATGTTTGCTCCTCTTGGCGGGAATATATCCACGCACACCATGGATGCTACCTGCCACAGGCTGCTTTTCCCACGATGACGGCCAGCTGGAAGATGACACGACCGTCACGTCTGCCCCGGTATCCAACATTCCGGTGAGGGAAATGTCCAAGCCGTGACTCGAGAGTCTGCAGCTGACCACTGGTCTCTCACTCCCGATCTCTTCTGCCCAGAAGACGATCGGTGATTCTGTGGACACTGCCTGGTATGAATATCTTTTTGCCCTCGCGACGACCTGATCCCTAGGGAGATAAAACGGCGGGCAAGAACACGCCAACTTCAGTAGAAAGATCCCATCCTCATTGGTGTTAATAAAGGAGGGGGTGATTTCAAGCTCCCTAGGCCCGTGGGCATCAGGCAGCACGAACACAAAGGTGTCTTTAGCGTCTGGTTTTAGTTCAATAATTTGAAAGTCCAGTCCAGAGAAATAAGTAGATTTTATTGTCACAGCCAGTTGAAAGTCTGTTGAAATGGCGGACGTCTTCTCCTCGTCACGACGTGGGTCCGCCTCCTCACGCCGCTCACTTAGTTTCCCGCGTTTGGGGAGATCAAGGAAAGAGTAGTAGGGGTAGGGATAGAAGGTGAGGACGCAATAGGAACAGGGGGATTAGGGGGTGGCATCGGTTAAGTTTGGGGGTTATTAGGCTGGGAGTTACGAGGTGCTGGCCTGGTGGCTCTACAATCCTTAGAGAAGTGACCCTTCCTCCCACACCTGAAGCATGTAACCTCCCTCATGTCGATGGCATTTATCGATAGTTCCCTTGCTGGTGGCTTTCTGGAAGGAGGCCTGATACTCATTCGCCTCCAACAGGCCTCTGCCATCTGGTTGATGGTGGGGGGAGGATCGTGTGGTAGGGACAAGATGATTTCTCTACAAGTATCATTGGCTCTAGTTTTAGCCAACTCTACTAGGAGTTTCTGCCTCACTGTGGGGTCATCAATTTGTTTATCAACAGCCTTCCTCAGTTTGTCCACAAAGGACACGAAGGACTCATAAGGCCCTTGGTATATATTAGAGTAAGATACCATAGGTACCTCTAAGGAAGGCATCCCCGTTAACATTCTCTCTGCTGCGCCTACAATCGCAACCAAAGCATCTTGAGGGATTCTATCAGCCTGGGTTTGGGGCTTTATATAATCTCCCTCCCCAACTAATAGGTCGAAGGAGAGCTGTTGACCTCCCGATGTACTTGGGAGGACGGGGAGTAGTTCCCATACCTGCCTCTTCCAAGCTCCCTCCCACACCTCATACTCGGTGGGGGAAAGCAAGCATGAGGCGATGTTTTTAATATCACCGGGAACTAAGGTGTTATCAGTGAATGTGGCATGTAAAACACTCTTAAAATATTCACTCTCCCGCGAGAATTCTTTCTGAGCTTTTACCAGCTCCTTCAAATTGTTATAACTGAAGGGTTCCCAGGTAGGGTTCAACCTAGTACTGTAGATCACCGGCGCAGCAAAAGGGGATTCAAGGGGTTCTAAGGAGGCCTGTGCTCCAGTCTCACTTCCGGCAAAGGGGGTGTGGGAACCAGAAGGAGGATCGTGGGAACCGGAAGCATCATCCTCGTAGGAGGGGTCAGGAGCAGAAGGGGTGGGGCTTAGGGCGTGGGAACCGGATGTCAGGGAGAAGGGGGCGGGACTGGAAGGGGTAGGCAATGGGGTGGAGCTTATGGAAGGAGGAGGATCTGGGAAGAAGAAAGGATTTGAGGGTCCACCCACTGTTCCCGACACCGCCCACTGGGTACGGTTAGGATAATAGGTAGGAGGGTAAGGGTTGACATCATAGGGGAAAGGGGAGGAGTCTATGGTGGGTTTTTTCCCGCCTTGTGGGTGTACAAAGGGATTCTGGGAAGAAGAAGGTTGGGGGATGGTGGCCATGCGGTCGACGCCATTTTCTGAGCTATTCTGGCTGTCGCCGCCATTTTGTGGGGTTCGGGGAACATGAGGAGTCAGAACTTTTGGAGTTGTAACTGGGGTAGAGGGTTTAAGGGACAGTTTTCTAGGGGTGCCAGGGGAAGATTGGCCAGATCTCTCCCTAGCTGGGGTAGAAGGGGCAGAGGGATTGTCAGGGAGCTGGCGGCAGCCCTGAGCCCTTGGGCTTTCTACAACGCCTCTGTTCCCTCTCAAAGGTCTTGGGGAATGGGAAAGACAGGGAATGGGTTAAGGGGATGGGGAAGCAACTGGGGTCTTAACTTTTTCTTTTCTTTTTTGTCTTTTTTGTTTTTCTACAATGGTGCAGATTGTGATCAGGAGCATAGAAAACTGCCCGACCGACTGGTCTCCGCAATTTTGTAAAAATACTAACCTCCTCTCCACCTTTTCCCAAAATTTTCGTGATGTTGCATCTCCTGGGGATGTGTGTGGAAATTCTTTAAAAATCCACCGGGTGAATTTTTTGAGGAGGGATTTAGAAAACTTAGATCTTTCATTTTCAAGGGAGTTGCGAACTGGGATATAAAACTCCCGTTGTTCGGCAGACAATTTGTTACCCATGTCTGACCGAATTTACCCACCCGCAGCGTCTACAAAATGTAAAGCTTAACAAAAACGAGAGGGGTAGTGAAAAATTTTTAGGTGCGGTGCCGGGGGATCTAACCCCGGTCTTACCCTCTCTTTATGGGCCCAATTTTATGCGAAGGTTTTCTTACCCGTCCTGCTGCCCCTCTAACTGAAGCGTCGACGCTGAGGTCCCCCTGTCAGTTAGGATCGGTCCGGGCGACGTCGTCGATCCTCTTCGGCGTCCGGCGACGTGGGCTGAAGACAATCCTGCCCTGGGAGCACCACTCTCTAAAACGAGAGCGTGCTACACACAGGGAAGTGAGCAGCACCAAGTCCTTTCTTTGAGGTTCTCCAGGAACCAAGAGTCCCCTTGGATGCCTCCGCAGGTTCTCAGGTGGTCCCTGTTCGGTGCGCCACTTGTTGTAGTAGCCCCGTGTTTCCTGGGCTGCCCTCAGACCCAACGCCGGCACTATGTACCCGGGGTCCACAGGACTCGGTGGTGCCCCCCAGAGGTGCTGCGTGGGTGACTCACGCTGAGGCGTGCCTGGCTTGAGAGGAGTGGCAGGCAGGGCACTGATGGAATAAGGCAGGCAGGAGGCAAAGGGTACGGGAGGGGGTCTCCTCATGTATCTCCTTTATTGGAGGGCAAGGACGGAGAGTTCCGCGAGGGAGAGGAACGCAGGAGAAATCCCCTGAGCTCAGGGGAGCACCAGTTTAAAAGGGAGGGGGAAATGGGGAGGAGCAAGGGTACACAGCCAATGAGGGAAGGGATAGGGGGAGGATCTGAGGGTCCAACAACCAATAGTAATAATCAAGAGGAGGGTACAGAGTACAAGAACCAATAATATGTCAAATGTAACCGAAGTTTCCAGACTGAAGGGTGTAACTGAAAACATAACTGACAGCCCTGGGCTTGCTCACCCCAGGGAGAGAACGAGGGAGAGAGGGAGGGGGTAGGGGCAGGTACTAGACGCTGGTACCGCCCTCCGACTCCTCCTCCTCGAAGGAGGACTCTACATCGGAGGCGGGGTCAGCAATGCTGGCTACAGCAACTTCTGGGGATCTACGCACCACACTTCTCTTTCGATTTTTACCTCTTAGGCTTCTAGCTTTTAGCTCTGTCGCTGTAAAATAAAGACCTTTTAGTTCTTAGCCTCTGCAAGCTTCATTCTTCGTGTCCATCTCAACTCCTACATCGTGCCTGCCTAGTGGATGAGAAAAAGGCTGTGCACGTTGTTTGCCTGGACTTTGGCAAAGCTTTTGACACAATTTCCCACAGTATTCTTTTGGAGAAGCTGTAAACCCATGGCTTAGAGCAGTTGTATTCTTCACTGGGTAAAATCTGGCTCAATGGCCAGGCCCAGAGTGCTGGAGTTACACCCAGTTGGTGGCTGGTCAAACTGTTGTTCCCTGGCGCTCACTGCTGGGGCCAACTCTGTTTAATACCTTTGTTGATGATTTGGATGAGGAGATCAAATGCCCCTCCAGCAAGTTCACAGATGACACCAAATTGGCTGGAAATGTTGATCTGCCGGAGTATAGGAAGGGTCTTCAGAGGGATCTGGACAGGCTGGATTGATGGGTCAAGGCCAATTGTATAAGGTCCAACAAAGCAAAATGCAGAGTCCTGTACTTTGGTCACAACAATGCCATCTAGCACTCCATGCTTGTGGAAGTGTGGCTAGAAAGCTGCCCAGTGGAAAAGAACTTGGGGTTGCTGGTCAACAGCTGGCTGAATGTGAGCCAGCAGTGTGTCTGGACAGCCAAGAAGGCCAATGTATCCTGGCTTGTATTAGAAATAGCGTGACCAGCAGGACCAGTAAGGGATAGTCCCCTGTATTTGGCACTGGGGAGGCTGCACTTCAGTTTTTAGCTCATCACTACAAGACATGGAGGTGCTGGAGCATGTCAAGAGAAGGGCAACAGATCTAGTGAAGGGTCTGGACCATAAGTTCTATGAGGAGTGTCTGAGAGAGCTGGAGGGTTTTAGCACTGAGAAAAGAAGGCTCAGGGGAGACCTTACTGATTTCTACAACTACCTGAAAAGAGGTTGTGGCAAGGTGGGAGACAGTCTCTTCTCCCAGTCAACCAGTGATAGCTACATGGGAAAAAGTCTAAAGCTGTGCTAAGGGAGGTTCAGGTTGGCTATTAGGACAAATTTCTTCACTGAAAGAGTGTGAACAGGCTTCTTACGGCAGTGGTGAAGTCACTATACCTGGAAGTGTTCAAAAATGAGGAATTGCACCTAGTGCCATGCTTTAGTGGACATGGTGGTATTCAGCCAAAGGTTGGACTCAATGATTTTGAAGGTCTTTTCTAATCTTTAAGATCCTATGAGTCATCAAAATCTGAAATTTTAATTGATGTGCTGTTCAGCAAGCTTTCTTTTCCATATTAGAATAAAACTCAAAACTTTGAATTTTATTTATGAACAACAAAGAAGTCAGGTGAATAAACATTTTTACATTAAGATCCTTGATGAAAAAAATAACTACTTGAGCATGTCTTTCTGTCAGGACAATGTTTAATCATCTTGGCTCTTTTTTTTGCTCTTTTCAGGTTTTGTCCACATATTTCGTATTTATCTCAAACATATTTCCTGGTCAAAAAGTCATTAATAACACTGTTCCTTTTGAACAGTGAAACATATTATGTCATTTTACAGTTTAATAAATGAGAAAAAGTGTACATCACACACAGGCAATGCAAAAAAAACCCAAAATCAAAATAACCAAACCAAGCAAAAAACCACAGAATTTTTATTTCTTCCAATGTCAATGAGTTTTGAGCTTGCTCGAGGACCAGGGGTACTATTTGGGTTTATCTTTATCAAGTATGCATTGATTTATTTTTATTCTCTTTTTAAGATATTTGATATTAAAAATCGTTGAAAATATCAACCAAATTACTTTGGAAGAGAAATACAATTTTCTCTTCAGAAAACACAGATGTCATTGCCTATGTCTAAACAACCCTTTTACTAAACACCTGTAATATGTCATGATTGTAACAAACTGTATTTTTTTTCAGAATTCTAACATGCTTCATTTAATAAGAGACATATTTTTCATGTTCTTGGTTCATGACTTACCCATGAATACAATCTATTCAGTGCTCAATCTTCTCAATCTCCTTCTGTTATGTTTTCCCCCTACTCACACATTAAGAAGAAGAAAGTTCTAATGAGAGCACAGGATGGATACAATAATTAACTATAGAGCATCATTCTAATGAAGATCTAATGATTCTTCACGTAAGAAATGAAAGCTGATTTTGACCTTGGAAATGAGTCTCATCTCCAAAAAACATGTCTTGTACTAGTTTCAAGAGTATTAAAAGCAAAGCCGATGCTACTAGGACAGTCAGAATTAAACACAGATTAGGACTAATTCCTCTCTTAGATTGAAAAGATCTGAGCTAGAAAGGACTTCAAGCATGAAAAATTGATAACATTCTGCCAAACAAAGGATAAAGAAAATTTAGGGATCACAAAAATTGGTAAATCGAGTCCTTCACTCTGCCTTCATCACCCCCAGAAAGCAAAACATAACTAAGAAAATAGAACAAAATTACTCAGGTTATCATTCATATAAGAATACGTGATGAAATAGCAAGTGTTACCCTGAGGCATAAAAGTTGTCAAATGGACTTTTACATGTTTAGTAGATTCTGCAGGTGGGCAGTAACAGTTCCAATGTCACGGTTACTCGGGTGGTGGTCACAGCGACCTTCCCAAAAGCTTCCCCGAAGCGGGAGAGCTTCTACCGGAGGCGCAGATGACGCTCTCAGTCTAGTGACGAGACCACACAGGCAACAGGATCTTGCTTGAGCGACGGGTAGAGGCAAAGGAGTGAGGTGGACCTCTTGGTATGATTTCCCACAACACGTTTACTGGGGAAGGGTCAGGGACCAAAAGGCAAAATGGAGCCCGGGGTGAGGGACTATATATGGTTCCAAGGTAGGCGGGGAGAACATCAGACCAATGGGATGAGGGCTAGGGRTGATGGATTGGGGAAACATCAAATACAGAGGTCGAGGAGGAGGAACATGGGGAAAGAACAAATCAGGCATCAGTTCCTACAGAAGTTTCCAGAACGCTAACCATATATGGAACCTGCCTATCAACTATAGAGGGAGGAGACATGGGTGGTGTCAGACAYGAGTAACCGCCCACCACTGACGACGGGCTGGCCCGCTTCCTGGAGAGGCTTGCACCACTGCAACATCTCCCCCTTCTCTTGTTTTTAAAAGAGAATTAACTAACTTTATAAAAAACCTTTTGAGGCAACCAAAACCACATAAGATTAAGAAGATAAGAAATACAATCCAGAGCACTGTCTTAATGATGGAAATTGCCCAGCCCGATAACGCAGAGTTCTTAAATAGGTTCTCGAACCATCCTGTAGCTTCTCTTTTTAGGTCGTCAATCCTTTCTGTCATCTTTCGAATGGTGGAGTGGATGCTTTTACTGTTTGATGTTAGATTTAGGCAGCAGAGCCCTTTGAACTCCTCACACCCATGGCCATGGGCTAGAAGCAAGAAATCGATCGCTGCTCTGTTTTGCAGGGTTGCCTGCCTGGTTACCTCTTCATCTTCCAAAAGTTGGCTCAGAGCCTTGGACGTTAGGTTGGCCTGCTTTCCTAGGTAGCATTCTAAGTGGCCGATGTTTCCAAGGGCTTTAGTGGCTGCTACCCCAGGCAGCAGGATGGAGACAGCCGTTTTCTTCGAATGAGACCAATCGACAATTCTGTTATCACAGTTCTCGTCCAATTGGGCCAAATCTCTTTTTTGTTTAGTCGATTGGGGTTTACGCCAATTAATAATTTGGGTTTTATTTGGGGTAAGTAAAGCAAGCTTGCCTAACGTACAAGGTCCTCCTCTAAGGCGAGAAGGGATTCTGGACCAAACCCGATTGCCGCAGATAAGAAACACTCCCTTAGGGAGCTGCCTGGGTTCTGCAGTGGATGCGGATATGGTGTGGGAGGTGTAATTACACCAGAACGGAGTTAAGTAATCTCTTTTGGTCGGATTCATGTCTCTCGTGTAACTTTTTCACATGTGGTCCAATTCTAACCATTCCAAATTTGCCAATTTATAACTAAACATTACACAAAATTGGGCTTTGGAAGACCGCAGCAGAGCCAATTCCTGGGGTTCTTCTTTTGCATGCAGAAGAATCTGTACCCACTCATCCCAGGTGTCAACCGGACTTGTTTTTTTCCCTGCATACATGTAGTCTTTGCTTGTAAGTGGAATCCCGACCAGGCAGGTGGAAAGTGGGTCTCCTACCCCCGACATTTTCATACATAGGTGATCCTGTCCTACAGCCCTGGCCAGGGTGACCCATATGTTCGATCTCGCCTGCGGGACAATCCACGTATCCACTCCGCTTATAGCTAGGATGGTCCACAGAAGGATCCATGGGTAATATGCTTTCTCTTCTGGTTGGGCCATCTTTTGCTTTGGATTTTCTAAAAGAAAATTTTTAGATAGGATAAATAATCAAGTATAATCAGGTCATTGAACGTAGTATTATTTTTCCCTGTTCCCCCTTTCCTCCTATTCCCCCATTTTTCTATTATTTGTTTTTGTGCGTAATGATAGGGAAGGGAAGCACAATAGGGAAGATACGGGTAGGGTTCTACCAGATCTCTGTGTTACAATATGTGGTTGCTCAGTCGAGGAAGGGGACGGGTCCCTGTCGATGTTGTCATCGTAACTGGCATTGTTCCGTCTCCTCCTTTTCCACGCTGCCATTCTCTCTTTTCCATTATCGTTGTTGTCCTGATTTTGTGAGTTTGATCCTGTAATCTGAGAGTCTTGAAAGAAAGGGTTAATGCATCGGGCTGGTAACCAACGCGGTCCGGTGGGGGTCTCAACACATGCATATCCCCTGCCCCAGGTGACAAGCTTATGTGGTCCTTGAATCTGCAATGATTCAGGGTCCTTGGCCATTACCAGTGGTTTAGGATCTAGCCTTGCACATGTTGAGTTTGCAAAATGTCGGAACACCGGAGGATCGGGTTCCTCAAAAGTGTTATTTAAGAAATTTATTGTAAAGAGTGCTTTGGAAATTCTCTCTATGGGGGAGTTTAGTTCTTCTCCTCCCTTTTGCTGGCCGAGGACTCTCTTTATATTTAAATGTGCTCTTTCAACTATGGCTTGTCCCGTTGGAGAGTGGGGTATGCCTGTAGTGTGTTTGATCCCCCATTGGCGAAAGAAATCTCCTACCCTTTTGGATATGTAACCCGGACCATTATCAGATTTTATTTCAGCTGGAACTCCCAAGGTTGCAAAGGCTCTCAGRTAATGGTTRATGATGTCTTTAGTTTTTTCYCCAGCATGTACAGATGYGAARATYGCTCCGGAAAAYGTATCTATTGATACATGTATATACTTAAGACGTCCAAATGGAGAATAGTGTGTGACRTCTGATTGCCATAATTGATTACTTCTAAGTCCTCTTGGGTTCACCMCTCTATGTCCCARTGATGGTAAYTGGTAGCTTTGACAGTTCGGACACGTGCTTACGATAGCCCTAGCTTGTTCCCTAGGAAGTTGGAACATACGGACTAAGGCAGGGACATTTTGATGGTACATTTGATGACTTATTTTTGCCTGCTTGAATACGTTACGGACATTGGGTTGCATCACGGCCATTGCTGCAGCATCAGCCCTTGCATTACCTTCTGCAATAAAGCCTGGAAGGCCTGAGTGTGATCTGGTGTGCATCACRAAAAAGGGTTGCTCYYGGTGGGACAACAGGTAGATCAGTTGCGAGAGCAACAGGTRTAACTRTTTRTTAGRGACTTCCTTTAGATGAGCRTGTTCTGCCCTYCTGACTACYCCRGCAACGTAGGCCGAATCGGTTATCAAATTCAGCGGTTGATCTTTAAATTTGTCAAARGCCATGAYGGCAGCTTTCAACTCAGCKAGYTGAGGGGAACCCYCAACCCACTGCACCTCCTCTACCSACTGGTTGGTGTTTGGATCSATCCACTTTACAACCRCCTTCTTGGATYGTCCTGAGCCRTCAGTAAAGAYGTTGAGACCTTTGACTGGWTTTAAACTTTGGATACTTTTTGGAGMCAGATTAAATTCCGAATTTAATAATTTATGACTTTGTTTATGGATWGAAATTTGACCGGAATAGCCATYAAGGGCRAACTGAAGTCTTTCATTAGTTTGGAGTAATGCCTCCAACTCYTSTACYGTCTCCAATCCYAATCGGATGCACTCAAAATCACACCCAGCAAGGGTGYGGAGGTGCGATCTGGCCTTCYRRATGACTTGAGCAGCAATGTCYGGATACATAGTRAGTGTTCTYTTAGGTTTATGGGATAAGAMCACCCATTCTATTATGGTTAARGGATCTTTYTGGTTTGTGTCCCATTGATATATCARCCCRTAARAATAGGGTGACTTACCAAGTATGACCAGCTGGAATGGTAACCTGGGGTTGAATCTGTGCGCTTGTCTGGACGACAGAGCCTCTTGGACCTTAGCGATGGCATGCTTGGCCTCCGGTGTTAACGCTCAGGGTGAGTCGAGCTCTGTAGCTCCTGATAGTAGATTGAACAGTGGAGCCAAATCCTCTGTGGTAATCCCCAAGAGAGGCCTAATCCAGTTWATAGTCCCRCAGAGTTCATGGAGGTGTCTCAACGACCGCAGGTTGTCTTTAATTTGTAGTTGTTGGGGAGCGATTGTACGCTCCCGAATGAGATGTCCTAAATATTTCCATGGTTCTGCCCTTTGGATTTTTTCATCTTGTAGCACAAAGCCCGCCTCTTTTAAGGTATCTATAATGTTTTGAAGCACTTCCTCCACTAGGTCTTGTTTCTCGGCACAAATYAAGATGTCATCCATATAGTGATATATAATCACCTYTGGRAATCTCTCCCGAATAGGGGAGAGGAAGTGGGCAACGTACCACTGGCAAATAGTTGGTGAGTTCTTCRTTCCCTGAGGGAGAACTCTCCAATGGTACCGCTGTAGTGGAGCCTGCCTGTTGAGGGGTGGTATGGAGAAGGCGAAACGTGGCGCATCTAAGGGGTGTAACGGTATACTGAAGAAACAATCCTTAATATCTATGATGGTTAATTTCCAAGACTGTGGTAGCATCGCTGGGGACGGCATTCCTGGTTGCAGGGGACCGAAGTCTTCAATGACCTCATTGATTTTTCTGAGGTCGTGGAGGAGCCTCCACCGATCCTTGCCTGGCTTTTGCAAGACAAAGATCGGTGAATTCCAAGGGCTGTTGGTTGGGACAATATGTCCCTTTGCCAGCTGCTCCTCCACTAGGGCATTGAGCACACTCAATTTATCTCCATAGAGGGGCCACTGGTCAACCCACACTGGGGAATCGGGGGTCCAATTTAAGGGTGGGATGGTGCGCTTCACAGTGGCCCCGACTGAAAATCCCTTGGTGTTGCAGGGATCTCCAGTCGAGTGCCCCATTGAGACAACAGGTCCCGACCCCATAGAGTGAGGCCTGCTGCAACCACGAATGGTCAGATGGTCGCAACTTGTCCCTCGGGTCCCTCAACTAGGATGTTTCTTTTGCTTCTCGTAGAAGCGGCTGTTCCCCCTATGCCCATTAATTTCCCATTCACGGTCTCCAATTTCCAATTCCTGGGCCACTCGGAGCGAGCTATGATAGTAACGTCAGTTCCGGTGTCAACCATCCCTCTTAATGTATGCTCCGATGTCTGGCATCGGAGCCGGCACTCCAAAGTTGGCTTGTCCAGACTCACTACCTCTGCCCAATAGACACTATCTGATGATTGGTTAGTGTCCCACGCTTCGGGTAAGATATATGCCTGTGCCACGGGAGTTCCCTGAGTAAGCCTAAATGGTGGTGAGGTGCAATGAACGTCTAAAAGCAGGCTATCCCCTGGTTTCATTGTGGCTACCTGTGGGGTGACGAAGATGTTCTCAGGCGCCACTATACGGTCTTTAAAGACAAGGGCATTTCTAATGTGTCCATAGGGGTTTCTAAAGTCTGTCGAAATGGTATGTCAGTCCGAGTCCATAAAGTCGATCGTGAGGTCTGCGCATAGCATTAGGCATGTTCGGGGCTCAAGGTGGCAAAGTGCCCTAGCCACCCGGTCCTCTTCATTTATACAGTCACAGTCACTTACCTCCTCCTGGGAGGAGGAGTTGCAGGCACGATGGAGGTTGGTGGCCTGGCATTTGTTGTCATAGCGCGTGGCCTCCACGCGCTCCACCGGAAGTTTTTTGTCCGCAGTTTCTGGAATTCCTGTCATCTTGGCAGTGGCTTCCACGGGCCTGCAAAAGAGGACTCAGGGGCTCTTTTATTAACTGGGCAGTCCTTAATAAAATGACCTAGCTCCCCACAATTGTAGCAGCGCGTTTACCTCATTGACACAGCCATAACGTCTGCGACTTCTCATGCTACTGCCTGTGCTATCAAGACATTTTGGGAAGCCTTAGAGGCACATGCTTACAGCATGGCGTCAAGCTTAGGTGGTGGATCTAGTGGGAGAGTCGCAAGGATCTTTTTGCAAGTCTCATTGGCGTTTGATTTTGCTATGACAGTCATTAACGCCTTTTGAGCATCTTTATTTTTGGGTTGCTTTTCAATAGTATCTTTAAGTCTGTTGATGTATTGTATAAATGTTTCCTCTGGGCCTTGTTTTATGTTAGAAAAGGATTGTGTGGGCGTTGTCTTGGTGGGTGTTAATAGAAACGCTCTCTTGGCCGCCCCTTTTATGTCTTGAAGGACCGCCTCAGGCATGGCGTCCGCCTGTTCTTGGGGACAAGGCTCCCAATTACCTTCCCCACTAAGATGTTCCATCGTCAGATGGGCAATAGCCTCATCTGTACGATATCTGGTGAGGAGGTCCCTCAACGCCCTTTTCCAAGCTCTTTCCCAGAGTAAGTATTCAGCAGGTGATAATAGACACAAAAACAAATTTTTCAAGTCATGGGGGGTAAACACATGTGTGGCTAGTGTGGCATTAAAGAGATTTTTAAAGTATGGGGATTCCCTACCGTGGCTTCTTGCCACCTTGCACAGTTCTTTCATATGTGCATATGGAAGGGAGGCCCAAGTTGGATGTCCCCCCCTCCGGTAGGTGACCAGTGCGACCATTATGCAGTTTGCTATGTCCCACTCCCCATCCGCTATCACGTCCCTCCGTATCCTATCCCAAGTGTCGCCAGTATCGGAGTCCTGGTCATCATCCTCCGGCAAGGCCATTGTTGGAACGGGCCTAGCCAAGATGGCCGACTTCCGGCCAGGCCTCCGCCCATTTCTGGCCCTGACAGTGTGGGAACCGGAAGTCTCATATCTGGGGGCGGAGTCTGGACCGGAGGTGGGAGGACCCTGGACTAAGGGGTGTGTCCCGGTGTTGGGGGAAGGGCCCAACGCATGCATAATCGATGTAGAGGCGGGGCCCGACGTGGTTACGTCAACCCCCGACACAGAGGGAGGAGGCAGGGAGGACGCATGAGGAGTGTCAAGTAGGTATCCCGTACCACCATTTTGTGATGTGTCCCCACCTTGTGTGTTTAAGATGCCAGAGCCTGCCACGTGGCCAGTGCCATCTTTCCCTATAGAGCCTATTGGAGTGGACAAAATATGGGAATGAGGGTAAAGGCAGAGGATGAGGGAAGAATTCTGAGCAGGCGGCGCCTTCCCACCCAGAGAAGGGTTCAGACAGGTACAGGGACTGGCAGGGAGTCGATTGCAGCCCTGCACATTTACGTGAGCTCCAGTCCCTGAGTCTGCCTGCTGCACGGGACAAGGGTTAGGGTTGGGGAGGGAGGAAAGTTGTAACTGGGAATTAACATCTCCCCGTTCCCCTCTTGAAAAAGAAGCATAAATAAATGGTAAAAGCGCACAAAACTTCGAAGCTGAGGTATCCCCACTATCTCTTAATATGGTTAATCTATTCCCCACTTTGTTCCAAAATGAAATGTCCTCAACTCCCTCCACGGAAATCTCTGGGAAATTAACAAAAAGCCAACGAACAAAATGTTGTAACCTCCCTTTGCTAAACTCAAATTGGTTCCCCTTAAGGGCGCTCGAAACTTGGATAAATACGTCTCTTTGGGCTCGTGTAAGTTTTGCTCCCATTTTTAACGAGCTCCAAATCTCCACCCAACTCCCTGAGAGACAAGGAATAAACTGAAAATAAGGGTGGCAAATAGGCACTCACCTCGCCTTTATGCTGAAAGAAAACTCTCAGGGGTGGTCCTCTCCCAGGGCCAACCGTTGTCCTCACAGCTACCGGCCCTCCTCACTACTTCACCTCCTAGAACGAAGGCTCAGTAAGTGAGGCCCTGGCTTCCTTGAACGCGGCTTTTAATTCCCGGGGTGTTGTTCTTCAGGGTCGCTTTCAGGGATTTCTCTGAGGAAAATCCTCCGGAGGCCCCTGTTCGGGCACCAGCTGTCGCAGTTTCTCGGGTAGTGGTCACCGCGACCTTCCCAAAAGCTTCCCCGAAGCGGGAGAGCTTCTATCGGAGGCGCAGATGACGCTCTCAGTCTAGTGACGAGACCACGCAGGCAACAGGATCTTGCTTGAGCGACGGGTAGAGGCAAAGGAGTGAGGTGGACCTCTTAGTATGATTTCCCACAACACATTTATTGGGGAAGGGTCAGGGACCAAAAGGCAAAATGGAGCCCGGGGTGAGGGACTATATATGGTTCCAAGGTAGGCGGGGAGAACATCAGACCAATGGGATGAGGGCTAGGGGTGATGGATTGGGGAAACATCAAATACAGAGGTCGAGGAGGAGGAACATGGGGAAAGAACAAATCAGGCATCAGTTCCCATAGAAGTTTCCAGAATGCTAACCATATATGGAACCTGCCTATCAACTATAGAGGGAGGAGACATGGGTGGTGTCAGACACGAGTGACCGCCCGCCATTGACGACGGGCTGGCCTGCCTCCTGGAGAGGCTTGCACCACCGCAACATTCCAACAGTTAGGAGTCCTGAATAGCACCTTACCATGCAAGGTTTATTTAGGGTGTTTTTTTAATACAGATTTAGCAAAAATTATCCTATACCTTTATATATTTTATGTCAAACTCATCATGGATGCCAGGAAGATGATAATGTACCAGAAAGAAAGAAATTAAACTTCTCAACAAAATTGCCAATCGTTTATATACTTGTCCAAAAGCTTTAGTTGTTATGCCCAAATTAATATATGTGAAAGTTGCATACCATTGAAAATGGTTTTTTATTTCTAAATAATGTATGTTTTTATTATAGTCACCAATGTCATAACAAATCTGATTTTTACTACATTGCCTTTCTGCAAATATAATACCTGAAAAAGTATTATACTTTAGGGTTCCACTACTTAGCGAAGTAGTGAAGTCTAGCAACAATAATAGGTTAAAATTCACCATCAGTTCTTTCCTGGCTGCATATCTCTGTTTCAGGGTTCACATAGTGTATTTATTGGATATGAAGTCAAAAGTAAAGGCCTGACATCTATTTCATCAAAATAATTAAGCTTATCTCTAATTCTAACATCAGTCATCGAACAATCTTAATGATACTATTTAAATGCTTTAATTTTTATCTTTATTCACGGTTTGTTCTATATTGTCATGTAAAACTACAGTTCTGGAAACAACTCCTTGGTTTTATGAATAAATAGCTAATTAATTTGGGTTATAGATGGTGAATTATCTCCCCCAAAATGCCAGATCTTAGAATCTAATATTTAATTTTCTCTTAGGAAAAAAAAAAAATAAATTGCTGGAGTGTGAAGCCAAGTCTAATCCAGCAGTAGCTTTGAGTAATCCCTGAACCCTTTATTTAAACCAAAGTAAAAATTTCAGGGATGGGTGAGAAAACAAAATAAATGAAAACTGACATTTGTCAGCTGAGTTGTGAATGTGAAGTACACGACAAATCTTTTTAATTGGATGTGCAGAAAAAGCATTCAAAAGCTAATGTTGATAATAAATGCGTTGTATAGTAGACAGTAATTTCAAGAGGAAAAACTGTTGAGACCAATAGCTACTAGTCCCAATGTTCAAACTCTCTTTTGTATTACAAAGGGAATTTAGTGGCAATTAACACAGCCGCTTTCCATTCCAAATAAAACTTGTGGTGCAGATCAGAGCTTCTTTTCCCCAGAATGTGCTATCAGTATGAATTTAGAGCTTGAAATTGCAAAAATGGTAATTTTCAGACCTAAATATGAATTTATGTGTAATCAAATGGTTAATTCAAGTCACTGATTAAAATCTCAGCATCCAAATTTGTCTGTGTAATAGGAATGATTCTGTGAATATCTTAATGCATAAAAGATACACTCACCAGCTGTTTGTTTCATCCACATTTATGCTCCAATGCCTTACCATAAAGTTACACAGATATACACACACTCACCTCCCAAATTTCCTAGGTTTCAAACTTTGTATTTTGCTGAAACACAAAGAAACAGCATTTGAATGTGTTATTTTGTTAGCTTGATCCTTTTGAAGTGAATTTGCCAGAGAAGCTCTCTTTTAAATGTATAATGACATGCATTGACCATGAGTGACTACCAAACTATATTGTAAGTATTGTTAGGCTAATTTAATATTTTCACTGAATTAGGTTTTGTCTTTGACATGGATGAGAAAGGAGTTGGGTAACAGCTTTTGATTTTATTAGGCTTATTTGATTAGAAATACCTTGTGATCAGACTGCAGCACATAAATGTGATGAAGCAAGATAAATAGAAATAGAGAAAATAAATAGAGAAATAAGCACCATGTAACCAGAGCAACACTAAGCTGCAAGCTGAAAAACAAGTAAAAAGCTAAGTCAGTACAGCTGATGTGGCTTTGTAGTAGTCCGGTGCCCGTGCTTCAAGGCTGCCCTCAGCCCCAACGCCGGCACTCGGTACCTGAGGGTCCACAGGACTTGGTGGTACCACTCCAAGGCGCTGCGTGGGTGACTCACGCTGAGGTGTGTCTGGCTTAAGGAGAGTGGCAGACAGGGCGCAGATGGAATAAGGCACGACAGGAGACGAAGGGTTTCGGGAGGGGGTTTCCTCGTAGTTCTCTTTTACTGGGGGAGAAGGCAAGGGGTTCCGGGAGGGAGAGGTGCGTAGGAGAAATCCCACTGGAGCACTCTGTGCACCAGCCTTTAAGGGGCAGGAAAAAGGGGAGTAGTTTGGGTAAACAACCAATGGGGAGACAGGTTCTGGGAGGGTCCAAGGGTTAGGGAACCAGTCAACACAACTGAGGGGAGGGTACAAAACTCACAACCCAGTGGAACATCGAATATAACAGAATCTTCTAGAAAACCAAAGGGCTGCAAGAGGAGGGACAGGGCCTGAGTGACAGCCTGTCCCTGGGGGTAGGGGCGGGTACTAGATGCTCGTTCCCTCCTCCGACTCCTCCTCCTGGAAGGAGGACTCCCGCTCAGAAGCGGGGTCAGCAATGCTGGCTACAGCAGTCATTGGGGAACTACCCACCACATGGCTTGATATTTCTGAAGATCCGTCTTTGTGATTTTGATTTTTATGATTCTATATGTGTTCCATGTTTAGGCTGTGGTGAACCTTCTATCTATATTTTTATCCTTCTGGATTGTTAGCTGTAGCCTGATTGTGTCATATATGATCTTTGGTTCATGGCACTGGTTTCAGAATTAACACCATTTCTGTAGCTAAAAGTCAGTCTAGTAAAAGGAATAATATAAAAAAACAATTCAGAACCTTGAGTAATTTTAAACATTTAAAAACCGGAGTGAGACAGCTAGATTAAAAAACAAAAACAAAACCGGAAACGAACAAATCAAAACAGAAACCCATTCAAGAGATCAAAGACCTCAGTATTTTTAAAAATACATTTCTGGGAAATGTAAATTCATTAAACTACTAGGCTTTATCTGAAAATTCAAATGTTATAATACTGCATAAGGGACATAAATGATTAATCCAAATGGAAAACCAAGCAGCTAGCCAATTCTGAAACCACAGTAGGAAAAGATCAAAGTTTAGAGGATTTGAATCGTAATCACTCTGAGTATCACAAAACACATTTGATCTAGATGGCACTCTGAAAGCTATTATATGCATCTTTATATTGAATAGTTAGTCTAATACCATTGTCCTGAACGTTAAGGTTGGAAAAGATGTTTAAGATCTTTGAGTCCAACTGTTAACACAGCACTGCCAAGTCCACTACTAAACCATGTCCATGAGCGCCACATCTACACATCTTTTAAATACTTCCTTTGTAATATTTCCTGCGTTTCTTAGGACTAGACTGCTTTTTCTCTCCTCCTGTATTATGCAGCCAGGTCATATCCATTTGTATTTTGTCACAAAAACTCACAACTGGACAGTGCCAACCAAGGAGTAAGGCTAAGGCACAAATTACTAACGAGAGTAAATATTTATTCATGCACATGAAGCGTCCCAGCAGTATTGAGGCATCCTGAATGTAATTTTATATAAGGTTTGAATACCCTTTGAAGGTTCACAGTATGATTTGACTAATTAGTAACACCACATTACCAATTACAAGTTGTAGTAAAAGTCTGAGAGAACTACATTTTTTTCAGAATTCTCGCCACTTGTCTAGTGATCCAGATGTCCCAGGAGACAGACTTTCCATAGCTACTTATCTATTATACCAGACAACACTGACCCCTCCCCCAAAGTTGCGTTAGAGGGACTGGGATGTTGGTGTTATCTTGGCTGTCCAAGGGTGTCCTTTATTCTTCACAGACAGCTCTAAACTTTCAAGAAGAAAAGTTCTTATCTCATGGGCTAGGCTGTTACTTACTATTTTTAATTTAAACTTGAATAATACCTAAATCTTCAGTAAAATTCCACCAGCTCATTACCTTACATTACACTGTATAATGCAAACTGATATATATTAACAGAGTTAATACACTTTCCTAGTATAAAGATTGATTGATATAATGGTTAGGGAAGGAATTTTCTTAATTTGCAACAATGTCAGTTACTGTAATGTTTATAATGTTACAACGTTTATTGTTGCCTGGTGTTTCTCAGGCTGCCCTCAGCCAAGATGCCGGCTCTCTGTACCTGAGGGCCCACGAAATGGTGAGGCTGCTCCAAGGCGGGGCATTGCTGGATCATGTGGAGGTGAGGCGGCTCGAGGCGAGCGGCAGGCAAGGCGCGGTGGAAAACAGGCACAGAGGCAAAGGGCTGCAAGAGGAGGTCTCCCCCGTGGTCTCCTTTATTTAGGGTGCAGGACAAGGGGATCTGGGAGGGAGAGTAATGGAGGAGAAGTCCCGAGGAGCCTGGGGTGTGCAAGGGGTTTTGAGGGGGGTAAGAAATGGGAGGAGTTTGAGGATACAGCCAATGAGGGAACAAGTCTGGAGAGGGTCCAAGGGTACAGGGTCCAATAAAAACATCTGAGGGGAGGATACAATGAACATAAACCAATCATACGTTGAACTAAACAGAACCTTCTGGAATGGAGGGAGGGCCTAAGGCTTGAGTGATGCCTATGGGCGTGTCTCATACACTTGTTCCACCTGCTGACTCCTCCTTCTGAAACGAGTCCTCCACATCAGAGGCGGAGCCTGCTACGCTGGCAGCAGCAACTTCCAAGTGTTCACCTCCCACAGTTTATAACTTCAAAATTTATTTTTAAGAAAGACTACTGTTCTTGACTGCTGTCTCAAGTGAAACTGCCCAAAACACTAAGACTTAGGGTTGGACTCTGCTGCAGTGTCATTTGCATATGATTAGACAGCTTTCTGATCAAGACAGCTTAGGGGGGTCTTTTGTTGCTCCTTGATTTACATAAAGAAATCTGCACCTCATTAGTAAAGATCATCTACTTGAAAACAAAACTTGCCAGATCTGTAGACAAAATGATGCAAATTATGCCAATGTATATGCATGATCATGCAATGTGCTTGAACTAATCAATCATAGCTGCATATGAAATGGAACATGAAATAGCCTGGGCTTTGTTAATAGTAAATGGTAAATTATAATAGCATGAATAAAAGAGTTTATGCAAATAAACATTTAATGAAAATAATTATGGTTGAAATTACTGCCGTTTTGGAAAGATATATTCATTGGAAAGATGTTTAAGATCTTAGCTGAACCAGCAACGTCTTTCTAGTACGTGTTTCTAATTAAAGGAGTATTTACTTTTACTGAATACCACAAAATTCTGGGTGAATTTTGCATTAAATGTAGCTCTGCTCACTGCAAACAAAGGATTCTGAATAAATACTGATTGTTTTTTCCAACTTCCTCTCGACTATCAAAGAGAGGAACACTGACTTTTACTCCTAGACTATTTAGGATATTTCCATTCCATTTAGCACTTTTGAAAAAATGCAGAACTATGGAATCTGAATAAGTCAAGTCACTTTCAGAACTGTAAATTCAAATGTCTGTAGCCACTTTTAGAAAGTGCTCCTGCATTGGTTATATTGTGCAAATTGCATTGAAGTATGTCAATCAAATCTGGCACAATACAAGTTTCACATAGAAATACTTCCTTCTATACTTCCATAGAAACACTTCCTTATATGAAACAAAGTGTTTAAACCCTGTTTATATGGATAGAAATAATGTGCATAGAGAATTTTCACTATGTAGAATGGTCATCCTACAAATTTTGAGCCATCCCAGTGCTAGAGACAGAAATTTATAGGCCCAGAGATGTATTACATCCAACTTACTGCTAGCAGTTTTCAAATCTCTAAAATGTCATGCATAGTAAAACACTTGTCAGTATTTGTGAGATTATCCAAAAAGGCAGTGTATTTGCACAGATCACCAGTCAAATTCAGGTCAATATTGCTACTCAAGAATTGGCATATTACTAATTTCCTGAGGAGCATTCCTGCTACCTTTGGTGTACCATCTGTTAGGGGTTTTGAGGGTTACAGGGGATTTTCTGTTTGTTTTGTTTTCCTATACTTTTTCTCTATAATGTTTTAATGCTGACTTTAGGTGCTATAAACTGTTTGTTGTATGATTGGTTTTCCAGTTCATAATACTACAATTTGCCTACACAGCATCAGGCATTCTGGCTTCAGGCAGCCTTTCTCCACGAGGAAGGAGGGTCTTTGCTTTGAGGCTACAGGGCTCGTTGGCAGAGATTAAAACTAGATGTGATGGGTGAGGGGGACAACATCAGGCTTGTCCCTGGCAAGATGTGGGATGACAAACAAAGGTTAGAGAGACAGGGTGGTGGCAAGGGACCTCTGTTAGTGACTCTGAGATGTACTAGCCAGCCTGGAGTATGTTTGCAGTCTTACAGAGACGAGCCAAAGACCCCTGAGGTAACAGGACCCAGCAGGGAAGCAGTCTGACTGGAAAAAGCGCCAGCAAACCTCCAGACATGTTGTGCCACTTGAACTCCAGATAGGCCAGCAGACTTCAGGCGGCTCAGGGAACTAGAGTGTAAATTATCCTGGGTTTTTTTTGCCCCTGGGAAAATGTTTTTGTAGGTGCTGGAGTCCATCAGTGCTGGTCACTTTTTAAACATCATCTCTATCATGGGTTCGACAAACGAAATATTTTTTTGCCCCATCTAGCAGGGAGACCTGTGTGGGAGGGGAGGAGTTGGCTGGGAACTAATGGGCGATACTTAAGAACAAAGAAAGCTGCGTACCCACCCGCATGCCACATAGATTACCGGGAACGGGCAATACTTAAGAACAAAAGGGATTGCCTGTGCTGGGAGTTGGTGAGGGCATTGTTCCCCAGAGGCTGGAGCTTATCATCACGAGAGATGAGGGCTAGAGAGACTTTGGCTAGATGGAGCGGAGGCTGGGCTTGCTCTCTTCTCCACTCGGCATTCGGTGAGCACAGTTGTGTCTGCAGCGAGTGCCAGTTTTGCTCAGGGAACACCGCTACACTGTGAGGTCTCTGCCCCCTCGCTCCAGAGCACGGTTACACTGTGATATCTCGCGAGGGTCCCATGGCGGCACAGGGTGCAGCGTTACCCTGTAACTGTTGCCGCCCAGAGCTGCTCGCCTCTGCCGTCTCAGCCGCCAGCCTGGGTTTCTGCCGCATGTGGGTCACTGCCGGGATGTGCTCGTTTCTGCTGGTCCAGCTTTCTCCTGGCCGCTTGGTGGGTGATACCGAGGTCCACTCCTCCCCAGTCAATCCTGCCTGCCTGCACTGCTTGCTGCCCGCTGCTGAGGCTGGTGCTGAGCCGGGCTGCTGCCCTGTGGGTTTGCACCGGGAGCGATCTCCCCTCTCCCTCTCTCTCGCGCCGGAGCCGCCATTGCCACGTGGAGAGGTCCCCGCTGTTGCGCCACCGCGCCCCCTGCAGCTGCGGGGGAGTCACCGCAGCCTCTCTGCCCCAACAGAGAATCGCCCAATGACAGACAAAGGACTGTGACTGAGTTTGGCTGTTCTCTTATTGTTGCCGTTTATCTGTCTTGTTATATATATATATGTATAATGCTAGTAAAGAATTGTTATTCTTTTTCCCACATCTTTGCCTGAGAGCTCTGTAATCTCAAGGGTGTAGTAATTCGGAGGAGGGAGGGGGGTCATCCTCTCTGTCCCAGGACGGTTCCCTACCTTCCTTGGCAGACACCTGTCTTTCAAACCAGGACAGCCTCCAAAGGGCACTGAAGCAGGCTATTCCAAAATGTTGGAAGTAAGCAGACAAGGCAGAAGGCCAGCTTGGCTGAACAGTGATCTTTGCTTTGCAGTAAGGAAATAAAGGAGGGTATGTGCCCATTGGAAGCAAGGTCAGGTAGCATGGGAAGAATACAGAGGAAGACCACAAGAAAGATGGAGAGGGACTTTTTACAAGGGCATAGTGTGATAGGACATGGGCGAATGGCTTCAAACTGAAATAGAGTAGGTTTAGATCAGATACTAGGAAGAAATTCTTTCCCGTGATAGTGGCAAGGCTCTGGAACAAGTTGCCCGGAAGAGTTGTGGATGCCCATGTTACGCCTTGGAACCTTGGGGTAAACGAAGATTTTTTTTCTCTGGGTAGGTGCAAAGAGAAAATTCAACCAAAATTTCCCAAGAGGTAAAAAACACACAAAAGTTTACTGGCAGAACTATAGAAAATTAGGGAAGATTGGCAAAAGAATAAATGGTACACATCACTTTTCCCAGCCTAAACTTAGTTCATTAAATATAGAAAAACCTTACAGCCCATTTGATGTTATGTTCCGTGAGAGGAAAGTTAGAAAAAGAAGAGAGGAAAACAGGAAGATAGAACAGATACTAGACAAATAGGCATAGCTACCAACTCCTGGGTTCCAGTGATGTTATTCTCCCATTTGGAAGTAGCTGAAAAAGAGAGACAAGCCACATGGTGAGGCTTCTTAAACCCTTGACCCTGCCGCCAGGCCTGCCCCCCCAGTGGGACCTCCCGTGTCTGAGCCACTCAAGGGTGGGTAAGGTGACACCAAGGGGCTGTCTCCAGTGTCTTGGCCACTCAGGGGTGGGTGACGCAGAGGGGCTGTCTCCAGTGTCCCTTGATTGACAGGGGCTGGGGGGGCATGGGGGCGGGGCACTGCCCTACCAAAGTGGGGCCCAATCCGCTCTCTTCCCCACAATTCCAGGCTCCTCAAGATGTCTTGAAATGGACTATATCCTGTCTTTTGACAGCACCATCTGTGGAGGTGTTCAAGGCCATGTTAGATGGAGCTTGGAGTAACCTGGTCTAGTGGATGGTGTTTGTGACCACTGCACGGGAGTTGGAACAAGATGATCTTTAAGGTCTCTTCCAGCCCAAGCAGTCTTATAATTCTATCATTCTATGAATGTTCACTTTAAAAAAGCTTCTGCTTTTTTCTATTCTTGCAGTGTTAGTCTTTATAATTATGCTGTATTTTCCATAATGCTGATGTTGCTGTTATTTTTACTATTTTTAAATGAGAGTCTGAAAGCTTTGCTGCTGTAGGAAGCAGTAACAAAAACCAGCTCAAAAGATACCCTGCTTGTAGTGTGATAAGAAAAGTATTTGAAGAAGAGGGGTTTTTTTTTGGTTTTCCGCTTTTGCCCCTCCTTTTTGCTTATAGAGATGACACGTTTTGTTTTCCTTTTCCTTAAAACTTCGTCAAAACACTTTATTAATTTAGGGTCAGTATTTATAATCAGTATATTTAATATAAGGGTCAGTATATTTAATATTTCTTGCATATGTGGCATTTATGAAGTTTATGTAAAGAGGACTAGATTGTCTAGTGCGTTAGACAACTGTTAATGTACAATCTTTCTGTAATGTTCAGTACAGATGAAATCTTTACATAAAATCATAGCCAGATAACTTTTCTATTGAGGTACTATTTGTATTCATAAGTATAATACTGTAATGGTAGGAATATTCATCTCTTAACAGCAATCAACTAGCATCATCTACATTAGCTGTGTGACTGCTCACATCAAATTTTACATGTGAAGAAACATCCTAATCACAGTGAAAGACCACAATAGAACCATAAATTGAGTTTAACATTGACCTCTGCAATGTCTGACAATTTGCTGCATCAAAACAATGCATGATATCAGATTTTCTTCTCATTTATGCCTACGTCCACAGTTTTGATATAACAGATATGAGAAACAGAACAGATGGCTCAGTGCGTGAACTCCTGTATCAGTTGTATTTCCATTACTTTACTGACTTTACATAGACCTGCTTTGCTGACTTCAGCCTGATACAGAAAAAGTAGTTGTGCAAGGGACATATGCCCTCTCTACTCAAAAGAGCACACCATTCCCCTTTTCTCTTGAAAGTCAAAATTAGCATAATCTTGTTTATGTTTCTGAAAACTTACCAAGTACACAGTATTTAATGTCAACAACTGTAAGACTACCACTCTACGATGATTACCGGTTTTCTTTCTTCACAGTTATGACTATTACTCTGTGTGTGAGCCTTTGCTTTATTTAGTCTTCCAAATGGATCAAAAAAACTGGTCTAGCATTTGCTGTTAAAGGTAATAATCATCTCTTTGGAAAGCTGAGGCAATTTGTAGAATGAAATGTCCCAGGCTTGTTAGTTCTAACAAGAGAAAATGAATCAGGACAGTTTTCTTTCCACATTTCTCTTTTAGATGCTTAGTTTTAATATTGTTCTTTTTTGGAAACATGAAAAGTTGACAGTTGCCTGGACTATTCAGAAAAGATATCTTTCTGATGAGTACACATAATCACATAAACTGCAGCATTTTAGAACAAGATTAAATCTATTGCCTGTCTCTTTAGGCCTAATAGAAATTCTGTTTCAGATGTTTCATTAGCCGAGCTCTAACAGCTCTGCAGGACACTCAGATTTCTAAAACTATGTAAATAATCAGGAATGCATAAAGAAAAGAGTCACTGTGGTTTGTTTGTAAGAAACAAGAACATACCATCAATTAGAAGGGTAGCAACGAAAATTATAAAAGTTGCATGTTAATTACTACTGACATGCTGCAGGCTTACACTTCCATGTAAAATACATGCTGAGGCAAATGGCTTATTTTGTTCTTCTAAATAATGAATTGCCAACATACTCCTTCTTCTACCTGAAAAACTGTATATATTATTTTCACTTCTATAGTTATTTAATCTACTTGTTAAATTAGATACCTTGATTATAAGGATAAAATATTATTATTATAGGATTATAATTATAGATTATAAGGATAAAATAATTATTATATTATTATTATATATATTATAATATATGTAATATATATAATATATATTATAAGGATAAAATAATTATTATTAGATTATAAGGAAAAAATATAAAAACCCAAGCAAACCTCACAATGTTTGTCTTCACCCTTTTTGAAATATCTTTGAAATTTCATTATTGTATGAATGCAAGAAGATTTTGATGAGTGAAGTGGTTGAACAAGAAGAAAACCAACCTACTATGAGACATCTCAAACCTTAAGGTCTGGTGAATGAGAAACAGGTTGAGGGTGCATTTTCACCATCATAATCCTCAGTCTAATAGTACTGCTAATTTATTATCTCATTTGGGCTAGTCACATTAATAGTAACTCAGATAGTGACGAACTTGCTTTCATTTTTCTATTCCTTGGTTGTAATTTGACGTATATCAATGGCATGTTGAACATGAGTCAGCAGTGCCCTGGCAGCCAGGAGGGCCAAGGGTGTCCTGGGGTGCATCAGGCACAACATTGCCAGCCAGGCAAGGGAGGGGATTGTCCCGCTCTGCTCTGCACTGGGGCAGCCTCACCTCGACTCCTGGGAATAGGTGGGGGGGGGGGGGCTGAATGTAAGAACAATATAAAGCTACTAAAGTGTGTCCAGAGAATGGTGACCAAGATGGTGACAAGTCTTGAGAGCAAGACTTTATAGGATATACTGAGGTCACTTGGTCTGTTCATCTTGAAGAAAAGGCTGAGGGCTGATCTTATCACAGTCTACACCCTCCTCAATGTATGATACTAAAGCTAATTGGGTTTTTAATTTTTTTTCACTCTACACAGGAACCTTGTTTTTAATTCTGTGACTTGAATTTTAAAGGGAATTCTTCATTCTTTTGTGTGTGTCATCACAATATTTTCATGCAGTTTGAGAATACTGGCAAAACTTCTTGTCTGTTTTTAGAGTTAATGGAAACATTAACTGTGAAAGTTGTGAATATGGCTGTCACTTTTTCACAACACTGAGTCCGAGATAAGTTGTTTTCCTCCAGTTCTAAGCAGACAGCTACTTAGTAAAATTGCATATTACTCAAACTGGCTTTGTAAATCCAGAAAAGACAACCTAAGAAAAAAATTTAAAAATAGATTACATGTGCTAATATTTGTAGATAGGAGTATGAAATCAGTGATTTTTGGTTATTTGACTGTAAAGCAATAAGGTTTTATTAATAAGAACACTTTTCTGTGTAGTGCCTTTCAAAAAGGAAGATTCCAACACCAATGTCCGGACTAACTTTCAAACAGGACGTAACATTACAGGTATTCTATGTAGTTTCATCACACAGTTGCTGATATGCAATGGTAAAGAGGTAGGAAGTGCATGATCATTTCTTCAAATCAGTCAATACCTTATGCACAGTAAGAACAAGACTCCCTCTGCCTCCTGTTTTTTTTCCATGCTTTTTACCTTTCCACATATATTCTCTGTCTTCTGCTGTACTCCACTGTTTCTTAATAATCTTTCTTTCAAACCTGTCCTATTTTCAGGGTTCTCCCTGTTCCAACAAGCAAAGTTTGATGTACAAAATGTATCTAAAAAGGAAAACTCCATGCTCCAACAAAACTAAAATATTTCTTAATTTTAATATCAAGATAGAACATGTATTGATTTCTTCTTTATTAATTTCTAGTATTTTAATGGTGGTGTATTTTTGGAAGTTTGCTGGTACACTGTGGACATGCATAGGTGCTACATAGTAAGAAAAAATAAAAATTTTGGGAAAAATCTATTGACTATGAAAAAAAAAAGTCAGTTTTTCAAAAAAGATTAATCATGTACTGTTTTGAGCAGGCAAAGAGAATTTATAGGAGTTTAATACTATTTTGTGCTTTAGAACCTTTTCAATTTTTCTCTTAAGTGTCTTAAGTTATAAATAAGCACACATGAGCTAATCATCTTAAACTGGAAGAAATACAACAGAATTCAAATGTTTCAACAAATATTCCAGAAAAAGATAGCTAAACAAGTGGACAGGATGCTAGAAGGGCACACTGAAGCCCTGTCTTTTTTAAACAAGCATCTATCCCTGCAGGTAATTGATTGATTTGCTTCTGCATTTGAAGGCAAAGGGCAAAGCATGCCTTTATGGAGTTCTTTCCAGGAACGAAATGTACAGCTTTAAGACTGCAGAGTACATTTTTCATAGTAGTATACTTCATATATGTTTAAAACATGACATTATATGATACATTTCTGCCATTGAAGAAATCCTCTTTAGTGAGAAAACAAATTTAAGGACATATTGGGATGGACAGTAGGAGGGATAGCCAGATTGACCATTAACGATTAGATGAATTCCAGAATTGCTTCCTACCTACTTAAATTATTCCATGCTCCTCAAATAAGATAAGATTTATTTTATCTCTAAGCAATTTTTAAATTCTTTGAAATACAGAACTGTTCCAATACCAAATCTGCAGTTTAGCTAATATAGGTACTTATGGCTCAGAAAATGTAACTCCCTTGAGACTTGTTTGGTAATATTATAGGCATTTATGGCTGTTTTTCCTCTATAGCATAATAGTCCTTTCATGGGAGGGAAAAAAATGAAATCTTTTTATTGCTTCACTCCAGTGTCTCATATTTCTTTCTTCTATTCATATTAAAATGCCTTTTTGGGCTATATACAAATCTCAGGTGAATTGTTTGGCCTTCTAAAAATGCAATCTTTCTTCTGATTCAGTTTCATGTGCTTACTCTCTATGAAAATTTTACCACTATTTTCCTATTCAGTTTAAGCTTATGTAAAAATTTTCAAAAAGTTTTCCTACTCAGTTTAAGCTTCATAAAGATATAATTTAAAAGCCTTTCAGTTATGTTTATTGCATATTCAATCTGGGACCATACAAGGATCTTCCTGTCCTTCTCAGACCATGGGGCCCAGCACAGCACACAGGACTCAGGGTGAGGCCGCACCATGGCCAAATCCAGCGGGATGATCCCCTCTTTTGGCCGGCTGGTGATGCTGTGTCTGATGCAGCCCTGGATGGGGTTTGCCCTCGTGGCTGCCGGGGCACACACTGCTGACTCTCACTGAGCTGCTGCCGACCAGCACCCCCAGATCCCTCTCTGTGGGGCTGCTCTCCACACACTCCTCTCCCAGCTTATACTTGGGCCTGGTGTTACTCCCAATCCCTGGGGCAGAATCTAGCACGTATTGAATTTCGTGAAATTGATAATTGCCCAATTATCCAGATCTGTCTGCAAAATTGTCCAGTATATCCAGATCTGTCTGCAAAACCTCGAGATAGAGAGGGCACTTTCATCACTACCTCTCTTTTTGATATTGTCAGCACACTTGCTAATGGTGCATTCAACTCTGGCATCTAGATCACTGATAAACATCTTAAACAGAACTGTCCCAAAAACAGAGCCTTGAAGAACACCACTGGGGACTGCTGACCAGCCACATGTAGCCCTATGCACTACAACCCCTGGAGCCCTGACATGTAGGTAAAATCCGGGATGGATGTTGGGGTCCCGCAGCCTTCCTGAAATTGTGGCACATGTCCGGTGGTGCCTTGACGCGTTCGGCTGTGCGCGCACCCACCCACCCAGCCACACACAAAGGCGTACTTAGTTGGAGGCAAAGAGTGGGATGGGTTCTCCTTATGTGTTCCACGAAATAGGTTTATTCCATGAATCGTCAGGGAAGGAGAACCCGTAACAATGGAGGGTTCAGGGCTAAATACCAGGGGCAGTGGGGGCGGAGAGACACCAGGGACCAATGGGTGGAGGGTCAGGAGGCAGAGAGAAGGTGGGGTAGTACAACTTCAACCAATAGGGATAAATGAGGGGAGGAGTGGGGTACAGGAATAAATGGGATGCCGAGTAAGGGAGAACAATCTAGAACAGAATCTTATAAGAAAACAAGGAGCAACAGGCCTACAGGCCAACCAAACAGGGGCAGATTAACATAACCTGGCAAGCCCTGATGGAAAGACCTTCTCCTTCACCAAAACCCATGGGGAGATCCCAGACTTTGGAGCCATCCCTTCACTGGACCTCTATGGCTCTGGGGCCCTCTGGCCCATCGGTCTTACGTGTGGCTGGCCCAAAAACCGCAGCATCCCCTGCTGCAGGCTCAGCCACTGCTGCGTCGACATTTGGCTGGTTCTTCAGCACACTGTGTACCTGCTCCTCTGAACAACTTGTCCAGAATGACACTGTGAGGGACAGTGTCAAATGCAATACTGAAATCAAGAAAAGCTGCAACAACTGCTTTCCCTTCACCCACTAGGTGAGAGACCTTATTGTAAAAGCATATCGAATTAATTAGGCAGGACCTTCCCTTTGTTGAACCAGTACTGTCTGTGGCTGGAGATTGCACTGTTCTTGAAATGCTTTTCAGTAGTTCCCACTATGATCTCCTCCATCATTTTTCAAGGCACTGAGGTCAGACTAACAGGTCTGTAGATTCCTGGGTCCTCCTTCATGTCCCTCTTCTAAACTGAATAACACTGGCTAGCTTTCAGTCAGCGAGAACCTCCCTGGATTCCCCAAACCTCTGGTAAATGACCAAGGTGTTCTGCTATAACCTCTACTTGTTCCTTCAGTACTGCAGGATGAATCCCACCAGGCTCCCTGGATTTATGGAATGATACAACTTGTCCCTTACAATTTCAGCATCCACAAATGGAAAGTCACTGCTTCCACAGTTGTGGCCTTCCAACTCAGAGGTGTGAGCAGGTCTATCAGTATTATTAAAGAATGAGAAAGAGAGGGCACTAAATGCCTCCACTTCTTTTACATTCACTTTTGTCAGATGACCATCTTTATCAGGTAGCAGTTCAGTATTTTCCTTAGACCTTCTCTTGCTATTAAATAATTTAAAAGAGCCTTTCAAGGAACTCTTTCAAAATATGGGGTAAGGAAGCAGCTTACCATTTGCTGGTTTTGTTTTGCTTTCAAAATAAATTTATGAAGCCAAAAAATGCATGTTTTCTGAACTGCTTGGATCTGTGAGAGGAAATGTGGCAAAAGTTACAAAGGCAATTCATGTTGATTTCTGTCATCATTAATAGCTGGCTGAGGTTAACTTGATCTTTTCCACAGATGTGAGAATGGAATGGCAGGGTGTGGGGTGTGCATAACCCCAAACTCAGAGAGAAACAAAATCAGGAAAAAAAAAGCCTCAGAAAGTAGATATTGTTTTGGGTTAGATTACGTGAGAGTGAATATGAATTCTTCCTGAGCCTGAGGAGCGTGGTATGAACCCATGAGACTCCTTGAGTGAGGCTGTTCTCACGCGTTGTGGGGTCTCCAGAAAGATCCCATGCCTTGCAGTCAGGCTCTCCCCCAGGATAGACCTCTGTCCCCCAGTGCAGCCCCAGAGCGGTGGTGCCTTCCCTGCCCTCGCTGCTTTCTGCCTGCCTGCAGAGCCTCACCCGGTTCAGCTTTTCCCACCCATTCCAGCTGCATGCCTGGGGCCATCTGGGACCATCTCTGACCTTGGCATGGGGACCTGGGTCTTTCTTTGCAGCTTGGCAGCAGCTCCTGGTGCCAAACCCAGCAGCTGCCCTCTGTCTCTCTGCTCATTTTGCATGGTCAGCTTGGTTGCAGAAAGGGACCTGTGTCAGAGGAAGGTGAGGAGCCCTGGGGAGCACAGAGGAGAAGAGTTTTTCTGTGGAACTTGCTCACTGGAAGAAAAACTAGGATCTACTGAATAGGAGTACTCTGCAAAGCAGGTAGCCTTAGTGGATGATCGGATGCATTTTTTCTAACAGCAGTTGTTAATAAAGCCATTTTTTAGTTAATGAAAGTTTTTTTAGAGCTGGGAAATTAAGAGTGATTTCTGTATGGTGACTAGAGTACAAGTACCTGCCTGGTATGAGGCATGCCAGTTTAAAGCTGTCATCAATGGAAATATAGTCTTGCACAAAGCTACTTTGCACAGAAATGAGAGAATAAAACAATTATTTTGGCTTTGTAGATTATAATATTTCCCATTTTGTATCAGTTGTCATTCTATACTACCAAGATTCAGACATGCTTATCTGTCCTCGTCCAAATTATGGTACAGGATTAAATTGCAAATTCTGGGTTTATCTTGTTTGTTTCTGCATTTTGTTTCTCTGGAACAACTTCCCTGTTGTTTAATATCCAAGGAAAAACTTCTCTATATAACTTCATTCCTTAGACTTCCCTATTACACATTCTACCTATATTTTAGTGAAAAAATTAATCCTTTAAGGAAAACTTCAGCTTTCTAAATATTCTATGAAAATCTTTTTAAGCATCCTTTTTTAAAAGTGCTTCATGCTTTGCCATTATTCACAGATCCCTTAAAAATACTGTACAGTAGTATTTCTGGGTCATGAAAATGAAAAAAAATGAAGCAAAATCAAATTCTAATATTTTTATTTTCACAAATTATTATTAGAAATAATTTAATATAAAAATTATATTTTGTACACCTATTTTAGAGTGTGTGGTGAGGACTATTGGGACTACAGGCTGAAAGCTGCTTTGTGAAAAAGGACCTGGGGGTGCAGGTCTTCAGCCAGTTGAACATGAACCAGCAGTGTGCCCAGGTGGCCAAGAAGGCCAACGGCATCCTGGCTTGGATCAGGAATATCAGGAAAATCAGTGTGGCCAGCAGGACTACTGAAGGAATCATCCTCCTGTACTTGGAAGTGGAGAGTTTGTACCTTGAATCCTGTGTCCAGTTCTGGGCCACGCAATTCAGGAAGGACATTGAGGTGCTGGAGCATGTCCAGAGAAGGACAGTGGAGTTGTTGAAGAGTCTGGAGCACGGGTCCTGTGAGGGAGCAGCTGAGGGAGCTGGGGTTGTTTAGCCTGGAGAAAAGAAGGTTTGGGGGGACCTTATGACTCTCAACAATGGGCTGGAAGGAAGGTGTAACCAGGTGGGAGTCAGTCTTTTCTGGCAGGTAACAGGTGACAGGACAAAAGAAAATGGCCTCAGCTTCTGCCACAAAAGGCTTAGATGCAGTATTAAGACCTCTGAAAGTTTGGTCAGGCAATAAGGTGCTCAGGGAAGTGTTATAAAGGTGTGTGTTTGTGGAACTTGGGCATGCGGTTTCGTAGCAACGTGTCCATGCTAGTTTAACAGTTGGACTTATTGAAGGTAATGATTCCATGATTCTATGACTCTGTGGGATATCACACAGCTTTTGAAGTCAACAGCCAAGGGAAAATTAAATGGTTTGAGTGTATGGACACTGTTTACTGAATTTCAGATAAGATTTATTATAAAGATTGTCAGTAACAGTAAACCGTTTCTCCCGGGCAGAATATTTTAATGATTTACTGCTTACCTAGGGTGAATAATCTTTTGAGGTAACAAATCTGTTCTGCTCTCAGAAAGCAAACCTTATCACAAATGGAAACCACAGAACGTCAGTAAAGATTCATGCAGAAATTACTCTGGAACATTTTACACTGTCTTAAGTGCTGTTCCCTGTTGTGCCTTAACCCCCACCTGTGCTGTGTATTGATGTTCAGTTACCCAACCAATCTGTAGCTGAATTACAGTGATTATTTCTGACTGTAGTTATGCACCTCTAGTTATCTCACCTCTTCCTGTTTCCAGTGCTACAATACTGGATGGGTTTAAGTGGATATTAGGTTATCTGACCCAACCTGTAGGTCTTGTTTCTGAAAATTAGTAGTATTTCAGTTCTGCAGTATTAACTGGTGTTCATGAAGTATTCCCAAGAGGCTGTATTACAATTTATTGCAATGCTACTTTCCGTAAGGAAAAAAAAAAAAAAAAGGATTACACCTTCCATTTGAAAAGTTCAACACTGAATTCAAGACATTCTGTTATACAGTTATTTTTTAATTATAAATTTCAAACAATCTCTTTATACTTTGCGCATGTAGAGTTCTATGGTCTAAAGTTGATTATTTTCTGAAGGAAAATATATAACAAAACATCACAATTTTTCTGTGGGAAAGTCTTTTCTGGAGAATAGAATTTGATTAAAGCCCTCAAGGTGTTTGAGAGATATCTGTCAGAAGCTGAATTATCTATAAAATTTGTTGTCGAAGTTAAATTTCAAACCTTTAGAAAAACTAGGAAATATTTCTAATATATATTCAAAATTGGATTCAAGGTTCTGATGCCTCCCATTGAGAGGTTTTTAGAGCTAAGTGTGGAAGGAATGGAAAAGTTTAAAATATCACAGGAATCAATCCCATACAGGAATGAATCCCATGCTGCTCAGATATATTGACAGGGAAACCTAATGAACTTCTCAGGCATTCTAAAACACATCAATTTCTAATTTCAGTTATTTAATCCATGAAGTATTTTTTTTTCCTTTTGAATATACAAAGTGAATTAATAACCACAGCCATTCAGTTGTATTTCAGTTTGCTTTACCAGCTGGGAATTTGCAATCAATTAATATGAAATTGCTTGAAGTAAAAGTACAGTTGTTATTACTGTAGATGAAAGTTTCTTACAATTGCAAGTTAAAAATTGTTGGCAAGAAAAAGCTTTCGAAAGTGATCTTTGATATTATACCTCATTAAGTAACAGGCAACCTGCTCTCTTTATGTTAGTGTGTTTCCACAGAATAAAGGCAACAGCAGAAACAATACGTATAGTATCAGGCAAGTGATATTCCCTCTCCACTATATGATCCTTAAGGTCAAAAACTTATTTGTTCTGTTAGATCTTAGCTGTCCTTTCCCAGCAAATACAATATTACTGTAAGATGATTAACATTAAAATCATTAAGCAGACTAAAAATGCTTATGATCAATAGTTAAGTTTTTACATTTTCACAACAGAATCAAGAAAGTTATTCTATAGTGAGCCATTCAACTTGTGGAAGGAGTTGGAGATAACACTGAAGTTCCAACAAAATATATTATTCCTAAATAGTGTATTGCTTAGTATTAGGCTGCATTCTGAGCTGGTATGTGTGTAATTGCCCTGGTTTCAGCTAGGGTAGAGTTAATTTCTTTTCAGCAACAGTTACAGTGCTGTGTTTTGGATTTGGAATGAGAGTAGTGTTGACAATACACTGATGTTTTGAGTTTTGCCAAGTCCTATTTATCCTAAGCCAAGGTCATTTTTCCTTGTCTCACGCTCTGCCAGTGAGGAGGTTTGCAAAAAAACCCCAAAAAACCTGGGAGGGAGCATACCTGGGACAGGTGACCTGAACGGACCACACCACAGAACATTGTGACGACCATATGAACCGAAGGGAGTTACCCAGAAGGGCGACCTACAAGGGTTGAGGAGGGAAGTGTCTGGCAACAGTCAGCAGGTGGTGAGCAATTGCATTGTGCATCACTTTTTGGGATTTTTTCCTTTTTATTGTCATTATTATTGTATTTGACTTTATTTTCAATTATTAAACTTTTCTTATCTCAACATACGAGTTTCACTTCAATTCTCCTTCTCATTCCATCATGTGAGGGGGAAGAGAGGTGGAGTTGAGTGAGTGTCTGCATGGTGTTTCATCTTCAGCTGAACTTAAAACCACAACTGTCTTTTTTGGCACTCTATGTGGGGCCCGAAGGGTTGAGATAATGTCAGATCCGACCACAGCATGTGAAAGGAAAATTGTTATAAACATTTATTTTGCTTGTTTAACAGTTAATTACAATGTGCACTTACTTGCTCTTATATTTTTTTTGTCTCTGTTATACCGGTGATACCTTACTTGCATGTTCTCTGTGGTGTATTTTGTAGGATGGGCTTATGATGTGATAATCTGGTGTGTAATTCAGTATTGCTGGCACCTCTGTATTTGGGGAGTCATCTACCAGGAATGATTAATAATCAGACCTTTGGTTTTTTTCTCCTCAAAGGAAAAACCTATGGGGAATATATCTTCCTATTTTTTTCTCTCCTTTTTTTTTCCTTCCTTATCCTCTAGACTGATTACTGTTGAGAATTTAAAAAATTCTGAATATTCTCTGACAACTCTTGAAACTAACCTGGTCCTTCCCTTAGGAGCCAGTTTGTTGTTGCATATGGCTCAGGTCTTATCTGAAGTCAGACAAATGATTAAGAATATCACCCAGACACTGTAAAGTGCTGGGGCCTGGCCAGGCCTATCAAGCCATATTCAACACTGCTCAGTGCCCTCAGGAGGGTCTCTGAATCTGACAATGAGATGACAGCAGGCCCTGCAGCGGCTCCCACCGCAGGGACAGACACTGCCACTGAAACCACTGAAACTGAATCAACAGGTGCCGGTGTCAGCGGCCCCTGCTGAGAAGCAGGCAAAAAGTTCGTGMAAGTCACCCAGTTAAAAAGCTTTAGCAAAAACAGTSAAGGAGGACAGGGAGACCAGAGAYGATGAAGAAGCAGGACCATCATAAGGTTGATTTTCGGGGCCATCATCAAGGMCATCACTGGAACCAGAAGAGGAGACAACCACAACTCAATCACTATCCCTGAGTGAGCTACAGGAGGAAAGAAAATATTTCAACTGGGATTCATGTGAGCATTTCACCCTCTGGCTGCTCCARTGTTGGAACAACGGAGACAACAATGTGGTTAGAGGATAAGGAAGCCAGGAAGCTGGGATCACTTGCTAGGGAACCAGTCATTGACAAAAAAATGGAAAAAAAGACAAAAAGGCCTCTGGAGGAGATTCTTATCAAGTGTGAGGGCAAGATGATATTCCATGTAATTCAGGCAAATGGACTGCAATAGAGAAAGGTATGCAATACCTGAGGGAAATGAAATATGAGAAAGAAATGAAGTATTTTGACCCAGACAATGTGCAGCTCCCCACAGATCCAGATGACGTCTTCTATCAATGACCTTTGTGGTGCAAATTTATGCAGACTGCACCAACAGTGCGTGCTGGTCCGTTGGCAACATTTCTTTAGAAAGATGATGCACCACGAACAGTGGGTGATGCAATTTGGCAGCTCTGGGAATATGAAGACAGTACTCCTTTTTCCATTGTTGCGGCTGTGGAGAAGCTGTTCCATAAACTGACAGATAAACTGACTTAGGAGTTCCAGGAATTCAGAGAGAATATGTCCTACTCCCCACCTATATGGGCCTGTATTTCTAGAATTGACAGCAGGTGTCGTCTTGCTCAAGAGAGAGGATACAGAAGGTACGCATTATGGGGTACCCTGTGGCTTTATGTGTGGGACTGTGGAGAGGATATGAGGAAGTGGGATGGACCACTTACCTTGAGCTTAGATGCACAGGTGTGGGAATTGTAGGGAAAAACAAACACAAATGGGTTTTTTTCCAGGAAAGTTGCTGCTCCAATCTCCAGCAGCTAGTTTTGCAGGCAGAATAGAAGGTCTGATCATACTACTAACTCTATGGAGAGAAGTTCTAGTCCATTTCTACAAGATGTTAGCGGGGAACCGTGACAATAGGGCAATACAGAATTCCCAGGCAGGTGCAAAGGAGAGCTTTTTTAAGCAGTTAGCCATTATCAGAATACATACCATTGAAACACAACAAACAATAATTCAGTCACCATAAGCCACAAGGTAATCACGTGAAAGTTATGTAACTTGTTTTCTCTACTTCTGAGTTAGCCGAGCTCGTTCCCAGAGGCCTTTTTTACTTAGCTGAAGTAACAGAAGTGAACATGATTTTACAAGAGTAACAAGGCCTTCATTTTGCAGTGTTACCTATCTGCAACAGGGAACATTGTGATCAGTATTAGAGAGGGCCTGGAGGAGTATCAGCTGGGTGGAGGAAAGGGATAACTGGGTTTACTGGGCCGTGTGGATTCCATGGCTTGGCACAGCACCCCCACAGGAGCACAAGGCTTTAGTAGACACTGGTGCACATTGTGCTCTGATGCCATCAAACTATGTAGGGACAGAATGAATACATTTGTATTTCTGGAGTGACAGGGGGATCTGAACCGCTTTCTGTATTGGAGGTTGAGATTAGCCTGATTAGGAATGAGTGGCAAAAGCACCCCATTGTGCCTGGACCAGAGACTCTGTGCATCCTTGGCACAGACTGTTTCAGGAAAGGATATTTCAGGGACCTAAAAGGGTATTGGTGGGCTTTCGGTATAGCTGCCCAGGAGATGGCATAAATTAAACAGTTGTTTGCTTTGCCTGGTCTTTCAGATGACCCTTTTGTTATGGGGGTTGCTGAAAGTTGAAGAACAACTGGTGCCACCTGCTACAAAAACACTGCATCAGGGGCAGTATCGCACCAACCAAAATCCCATAATTCCCATCTGTAAACTAATTAGTCGCCTGGAAAACCGAGGAGTGAACAGCAGGACCTGCTCACCCTTTAACAGTCCCATATGGCCAGTGTGAAAGTCTAACAGATAATGGAGGCTGACAGTAAACTATCGTTGCCTGAATCAAGTCACACCACCTCTGGCTGCTGCTGTACCAGACATACTGGAACGTCAATATGAGCTGGAGTTAAAGGCAGCCAAGTGGTGCCATTGTTGACATTGCCGATGCATTTTTCTTAATCCCTCTGGCAGCAGAGTGCAGGCCACAGTTTGCTTTCACTTGAGAAGTGTCCAGTATACCTGGAACTGACTGCCCCATGGGTGGAAACACAGTTGTACCACCTGCCAAGGGCTGATAAAGACTGTACTGAAAAAAGGTGGAGCTCTGGAATACCTGCAATATACTTATGATGTCATCGTGTGGGGGGAAAAAAACCTGGTTTTGCCAGAAAACAGAGTAAAGTAAAGGGACCTATACAGGAGATCCACCTTTTAGGAATAAAATGGCAAGATGAACATCGACCGACCCTAATGGATGTTATTAATAAGATAATAGTGATGTCCCCACCAACTAACAAGAAAGAAACACTAGCTTTTTTTAGGTGTTGTGGCGTTTTGGAGAAATCACATTCCAGATTGTAGTCTGATTGTAAGCGCCCTCTAGCAAGTGACCCAGAAGAATGATTTTAAATGGGGCCCTGAGCAGCAACAAGCCTTTGAACAAATCAAGCAGGAAGCAGTTCATGCTGTAGCCCTCGGGCCAGTCCAAACAGGGCAAGATGTAAAAAATGTGCTTTATACTGCACCTGGGGATAATGGCCCTACCTGAAACCTCTGGAAAAAAAGCACCAGGGGAGACTCAGTGTTGACCTCTAAGTTTTTGGAGTCGGGCGTACAGAGAATCTGGAGGGTGTTATACTCTCCCTGAAAAGGAGATATTGACAGCATATGAAGGGGCCTGATCCACTTTGGAGGTGACTGGTACCAAAGCACAGCTCCTCCTGGCACCCTCGTTACTTGTGTTGGATGGTCAAAGAAAGGATCTCCTGTACACATCATGCAACAAATACTATACAGAGAAAGCAGATTGCACTGATCACACAATGAGTTCCGATGGGAAACCCCAGCTGTCCAGGAATCTTAGAAGTGATCAGGACTGGCCAGAAGACAAAGATTTTGGAATGTCACCAGAGGAGGAGGTAATACGTGTTGAAGAGGTCCCACTATGTAATAAATTACCAGAAAGTGAGAAGCCATATGCCTTGTTTACTGATGGACCCTGCTGTCATGTGGGAAAGCATCAGAGATTGAAAGCAGCTGTACAGAGTCCCCTACAACAAGATGCAGATGCTGCTGAAGGAGAAGGTGAATCAAGTCAGTTTGCAGAGGTGAAAGCCATCCAGTAGGCCTTAGACATTGCTGAATGAGAGAAATGGCTATTACTTTTTACTGATTCATGGATGATGGCAAATGTCCTATGGGAATGGTTGCAACAATGGAAGCAGAATGACTGGCACAAAACCTATCTGGGCTGCTGCATTGTGGCAAGATATTGCTGCCTGCTTGGAAAACATGGTTAGGCAAGTAGACACTCAGGTGCCCAAGACTCAGGAAGAACATTGGAACAACCAGCGGGTGCATCAGGCTGTTAGGATTGAAGTGGCTCAGGTGGACTTGGATTGCCAACACAAGGGCGAATGATTTCTTTCTCAATGGGCTCATGACACCATGGAACATCAGGGAAGAGATGCAACACATAGATGGGCTCATGATCAAGGGGTGGACTTAACCATGAACACTATCGCACAGGTAATCAATGAATGTGGAACATTCTCTGTGATCAGGCAGGCCAAGCAGGTCAAGCCTCTATGGAATGAAGGACGATGCCTGAAATATAAGTATGGGGAGGCCTGGCAGGTTGACTATATCACACTGCCCCAAGCCTGTGAAGCAAAAGCCATGTGCTTATAATGGCTGGAAACATCCTGTTCCCTATGGCACTGCACAGAATACTGTCTTGGGCCTGGGAAAGCAAGTCTTGTGGTGACACAGTACTCGTGAAAGAATTGAATCAGACAATGGAACTCATTTCTGAAACAACATCATAGACACTTGGGCCAAAGAACGTAACATTGAGTCCTGTTCTCAGGACATTCCCTATTGTGCACCAGCCCTTTGGAAAGATCAAATGACGTAATGGACTGTTAAAGATTGCACTGAAAGAAATGGCTCGTGGGACCTTCAAACATTGGGTTACACATTAAGCAAAGGTCACCTGGTTAGTCAAAGATCTGCCAATAAGGCTGGCTCTGACCAATAAAAATTTTTACGTACTGTAGAAGGGGATAAAGTTCCTGCAGTGCACATTAAAAACACATTCTAGGGAAAAGCGTCTGCCTCAGCAAAAGGGATTGCTTTTGCTCATGGACCTGGGTGCACTTGGTGGGTAATGCAGAAGGATAGGGAAGTCCAGTGTGTGCCTCAAGGGGATTTGATTTTGAGTGAAAATAGGCAATGAGTTAAATTGTATTATGTTAATGTCTAACACTGTGTATTACCACTTCTATGGTGGCTACATGTGCATCACCTCACCGAACACCTTAGGGCATTGATCTTAACCAAAAGCATTCTGAGGATCTGAACCTGACTTCCCTCTGATTGTTGCACTTGCACCAATGAAGTATGAATTTTGATAAAACCAAACAAGGGAAGCAATACTGAAATCAGAACTGACTCAAATGTGCAGCATGCAACAATCTGGCAGCTGTGTGGTGTTTTATCTCCAGCTGGGCTCACAACCATGACAGTAATAAATGCCAGAAATGCAGTATCTGAAAGAACAGGGGAGGAAAAAAAAGGATTGTTTTATTATTTTTCCACACTCATAGCTAGGAAGTTTGAAGGCAGCAGCACTGTAGCTTTAGAGTTCAGGGAATATAGCTTTAGCTCAGACATAAGAAAATCTTTTTCCTTTCCTTTCATGAAAGAAACAAAAATTTCAACTGACTGCTGCTCTTGCATCCTTATTTGTCTGTTTACTGCTGTTAGGCAAGAAATGTTATTAACTGACATTTGAGTAACTGGATAAAATTGCAATACAATAGATAAAAAAATCCTCATTCTGAAGTCAAGAAAATATTGTTTTACCAAGAGAAAGGATAATTGTTACAAACAAACGTGCTCATCTGTTATACAAAACCTGTGTTCAAATTCTTGAAAAACTGAATAAGGTGTGCATACAAATATGTACATGACACTAACACCTCATAACTACTAATGCTTGTAAATTTACCAAGTTTACCAGAAGCAAAATATTTTCATTCTTAACAGATAAAAAGCTCGTCCATTGACCTGTCTCTGGAATCAAAGGTAAAGTTTTCTTAACCAGAAAAATCTGCATAAGATTTTCAACCCCCAGTCAAAGGAGATGCTACATTGTATATTTAAAACAAAAGTCTATAAACTAGTTCAGTATTGCACTTTTTGAAATAATTTGCAGATCTCCAGTAAGAACATGACAGCTAAATAAAAAGAACTTATTTGAAAGTATCTTCTCTAGTATTTTTGAACAGTTGTAAAAGATTGTTTAGTAGTGAACTGACTACAAAACAAATTTAAGATTGTCCTCCGGTTTTTATTTTTATATAGCAAATCACACTTCGTTGTGTTTATTAACATGAATTGTTTGTAACAAGACTTTTTTTAAGTAAAACTGTCTATTTTGTTTGGATGCCTTTGCAAGTGACATAGCCAAGCACACACTTCTAGATGACCATACAAGCATTAATACAGAAGTATTCAGATGAGTGAGCATTCATAAACATTTATGGTCTAGAGATGGGCCTAGGAACAAATGTTTGTTCCTGCAAGTGTTCGCAGGAGACTGAAAATTAGCTGATAATGCTAAATTGCTTATATATCTGTTGCCTTTTACCTATCACCACAACTAACTTCTGTTTATATAAATTGATAACTTACAGTAAATATTGGCCTGTTCATGACTAATAAGTCAGATATGTTGCCAACTAATAAAACAAACCAAACCAGAACCAAACGTGTAAGTAGAAGTATCTTGATTTCTGTTGAGCTTTGTTTCTGACCACCTAGTCTCTACAAGTATAATTTGTTTGTTAAATTTGTGAAAGTCTTGTTCATTGCTTCTAACTTTTAATGCATCAGAATCTAGTCATGTTAATTTCCTCCTGATTCCACATCAGCAGTTATCGTAAAAACGTATGAGGCCAGATATGACAGAGTATGTAACATAAAGAGTCACAAATATGCATCATGTTGAAGTAAGCGTATGCTTACAAAGTGGTGCTTACTAGAACATGCAATTTCTGTTTAATAGTCATATATTTTAACTTCATGACTTGCAGTATTTACTTGAGTTTATCTTGCTCAAAAACATTAAATACCGTGTATTGTACACATAACATGAAAGAATCCTATCACAAAGCAAAGGTAAATTAGCATGGAAAAAACAGGAGTGGCTTTTTTCTTTCTCAGAGTAATTGAAATGAGAAGTCACTCAAAGCATATCTAGAGTTGTCATTTTTCATTTATCAACCTAAGTATATCTGTAGTCCATAAAAATGTTTCAGAGATGTAGGGTCATTGTAAACTGCAGAGAATTCAATACAGATTCTATAGCACTTGCTGTTTACTGAGTAACAATAACTAATTGAATTTAGGTCAGATTTTCAAATACTTTATTGTTCAAATAAAAGTACTATTTCACACTGAATTCTTCATCCTGAATTCTAATGCAACTAATAATTTATCCTCCTTATTCACTCTATGTTGATAGTTTCTCTTGATGAAGGTGCTAAGGTTAGAAATCATATTTATACACACATTTTGCTGTAGAAAATTGAAAGAAGACATTGGAGGAAAGAAATTATAGAGAGAAATAGGAAAAGTATGTATTTCTTTATATGGTATCAAAAGGAGAACATCAAAGGAGCATGAAGAGAATTGCTGTAAGATTTTCCGTTATAAATATACTAAATGTTTATCTATTTTTTGTTGGTAAGATAACCTATCTTGATAAGGTAAGATAACCTAAGCATGTAAATGTTTCTTAAATCAAACCATCATCCTCTACCATTTAATTGATAATATCCTCAGAAGAATAAATATCTAAAACAGAGTAGATATATCGCCAAAATTGATACCCCAAAGTTAATTGTGAAAAGCATCAATAATTTTCCAAATTTAAAAAATAATCTTGTTCCTTCTCTTCTCCCATTTTTTTCCTCTTATGTTAATATACTGAATACATGGTGTAAGGTTAGACTAACTCTTTTTTTTTCTTGGGTTTTTTTTTAAACAACCACATGAAACAAAGACTTATTTAAACAAATAGTTTTTCAAATTTTAGGAGAACTGGCAAACTGCAGAATAATGGTAACAAAAGAAGATGTTCGATAGGGAAGGGGAAAGATTCACTGAACAGGCCATCAAGTCACTCATATTTTCAGAGAGGAGCAGAATAAGATAGGATAGGATAGGATAGGATAGGATAGGATAGGATAGGATAGGATAGGATAGGATAGGATAGGATAGGATAGGATAGGATAGGATAGGATAGNGATAGGATAGGATAGGATAGGATAGGATAGGATAGGATAGGATAGGATAGGATAGGATAGGATAGGATAGGATAGGATAGGATAGGATAGGATAGTAAAAACAGCTTTCAATAGCTGTTCAGAGTAGGAAGACCAATTGAAATGCAAGACAAAGAGATTAGTTCTATAATCCAGACAGATCCTCTAAATTATTGTTATCTTTCCCAAGGTAGAAGTCATGAAATGAAACTCGGCAGATAACAAACTGTTCCTGTCTGGAAACAGAACTGTCCATGTGATAACTAGTAGACATTATCCATTAGGATTTACTTTCAAATTATCAAGTGTCAGCAGGGTTTTCTTAAAGTGATATAAAATCTGGATGCCTTAACCGGATTTTCCATTGTATATGTTCATCTTTAGCTAGCCAAAGGGTTTAACAGAAAATCATATCATGTGAGGATGATAGGAAAGAATATTTCTGAAATCTCTAAAATATTTTATCTACAGCACTTAAAATGGCTGTTCAGTAGTCTGATGGCATCTCCATTGATCTGGAAGGAAGAAAGCAGTCAGGTGAATAATAACTTCATCTGCTGCAAGATTTCCTTAACATCTTCATTTATTGCATGAACGCATCTTTCTATTAGATTCTCCTATCTTTTTCTCTCACAAAGCAGTAAATATCATACCACCTCTTTAAGTTATCATTTCTAGGGCTAACTCCAGTGAATTCTTATCACAGATGGATGTATTTCAATACTGACTATCTCTAAGTACTATGATAGTGCCACACCGCAAGTGTACATGCCATATCACTGTAGGTGTTGCAAATAATGTCCATATTCCTTTCAGAGTGGAAATAATGTCTTTCCAGGTTACAGGGAAATAATATACTATTCTTTTTAAATGAAAAATGTGCACTTTTAAATAAAAGTTTGATGAATTCAATGCACTAAAGTTATCTTAATAAAGCTTAACTTTTCAAAGAATGAGTTAATTGTAAAGCAGAGAAACATGTTAAATTGTAGCTTTCTCACTAGAGTCTTTTCTTTTGGAAAAACCTGCCTTCTACAACCAAAAAAAAAAGAAAAAAATTATTATATGCAGGAAAAAAAACCTAACAAAAACAACAAAAGGAAAAACAAATTTTAGTCCATAAATTGTAGTGCCTGTCAGTAGTACTTGAAAATCCAGGGCAGACATTACCAATGTGAGAAAGGAAAAAATTCATAATTGTTGAAGTCACTAAAATATCCAACATCTTTCCATAGCAAAACATATTTTTGAATAATATATATGTGTAAAATTGTGAAAAGCATTTAACAGGAATTTCCCAGTCAGATTTCAGAGTCTCAGTCTTTCATTATTTCGTCTCTGTGTTGACTCAAGAACACCTTCATCTTTAAACAAGAGTCAACAACTTTTTTCTCGTTTTAACTAATGTGGAAACAGAAAGAATCAAAACTCAGCAGTAAGCTGAATTGTTGAAGGACAGGCAGTTTCAGTTCAGTTGTCAACTGAACAGAATCAGACACGGTAGTGTGGCCCTCATATTCAACAAAGGTAAGCAACTTCTCACTGGGCTCCAAGTTAACTGAATGTCAATTTCCAGGGTTAAATCTTATCAATGGAGGCAGAGTCCCTTAATCTGCAGTGTTGGAAGTCATTCTGACAGTGCTATTTGAATGAGAGAATGATGCTATGGCCTTAAAACTTTTGAAGCAATAACCTCATGATATCATAAATTTTACTTAGACATTTGATGTAGTCTCTAAAACATATGTAGTTTCTAAAACATTTAATTTATATGCAATTCTGTATTTCATATATAATAACGAAGATTTGGGTCTACAAAATGGATTGAGAGAAGGATTATCTTGTCACTTAATTTATACTCAGTAAATTATATTACCTTTGTGTTCATTCAAAATTCGGTTTTATAGGGTCAGGTTTACATTTCTGAAATCAATTTAACTTTTGCAATTGCAGTTGGGTGTAATTTTTTTGAATGTTCAAAGGAAGTAAATATCTATGTGCCATCTTTCAGTGGAAAATGCAGGATCCCACTCTAAAAGGAAGAATCTACCATTGTTTCTTTATTTCCATTTGTTACTGTATGTTCAAAAGTCTTAGCAGTCTGATGATCACTTTGAATTTAATGATGATGTAGTCAGAATATCAAATGAAGGATATTAGTTTTCTTAAAGCTCAATTTAATTTCCGACTTCCCTTTACTGATTTCGTAAATTATCGCAAGTTCTTCCAAATCCTTTATTATCTCGGCTTCCTAAGACCTTTTGTTTGGAGTGTTCTTTGCTTTTGCTGTTGATAAAATAACCTCTGTGAACAAAAGCAGTTGTTCATCGTGTAGCTAACATAGTAATGCCCACCAGAACTCTTTTAGACCTAATGATCACTGATTTCTAGAATGCTCTGTTTTATCAAACATTTGGTCTGATTTATTTCAATAGTGAGGTTTGGAATGAAGTAAATTGTTAGAATTTAATCTCACACTAATGAGGGCCACTTTATCCTTCTCCTGTCTTCTCATCTGTCTTCAAAAATGTGAATGCCTCAGTTGAAAACCACTATGCTTCCAAATAGCTGCATTTTACTGACATGATAGATACAAAATGGTTCTGTATGAATACAGCAGCACACACAAATTCTCATAAACAAAGTAGTTCCCAATCCAATGTTGTTCAGATAGTGTGAGTATTCTTAACCTTGAAAGAATTGTAGATGTAACCTTATGTGATTACTAGAACAGTCTTTTTCATCTCTAGTCTTTAATATGCTGTTTACCTGGTTAGCTTCTAGCAACCAGTTTTAAATAAAATGTCAAGTGTTGAAAAGCCCTCATAATGATACTTGCTATTGCAGGTTACATAGATGCAGATAGAATAGAAAATTGATGGATAAATATTAATATATTTTTGTCTGAACACTGTATTAACAAATTCAGATAACCTGCCAAATATAACATTAATTTTAACAAACAAACAAATATGATCACATTTTAACAATTTTTGGCTTGGGGGGGTTGTTTATTTGGTTTTTAGTGTTTTTTTTAATTTGTTCATTTGTTTTTTAAAATAGTGTTGCCATTGTTTCCTCCCTGTTTCTGCTTCATTTTTAGGTTTTTCTGGTACATTTTCTTTTCTTTTCTTTTCTTTTCTTTTCTTTAAATTCCTCAATATTTTTAAAACTAATGTTTTTTAAAAACAAAGTTCCTGATGTGAAGAATAGAGGGTTTCTACCCACAGTATTAGATTCCCAAACTTTTGCTGTCTAAAAATGTTACTAGAAATCAATAAATTCATATATATATATATATATTTTATATGTGTGTGTGTGTATATATATATATTTTTACTTTTTTTTTTTACAGAAAAGTTTGTGATCATATGTGCTTTTACCTTGCAATTTGCTTATATCTTTTCTGCCCACAGTAGCTACAATAGGTTCCCACTCACCCTTGGGATTTGCATGTTGTTAAGTGTTGTTAAGTGAGGCTACTTAAACGTCCCATTTTGCTTTCATCCTTCCAATTTCATTGGTGTGATGATTTCCAGCATCTGCCTGGAGTCAGCCAGTGCTGAACAATTTTTGTCTACCATATTTTAATCAAAAACACCCTTCTATAAAATATTTTTAATTCCTTACTTTTCCCCTTCATAGTTATTAATTGAGTTATAACAGATGATTCTTGCATGGGTGTAAATATCTAAAGATACGGGGCAAGAGTGGCAGGGGTTCAACGTGTCATGAGCTTGCACATCTAGGGGCAGAATGCAGCAATGTGAGGAGCGCACTTTTACGCAAGGAGTCAGAAATTACTATCACTTCAATATTCATAAGTCACTTCAATATTCATAAATTACTTCAAATGTAATAGACTCAGATCCCTAAACATCAGATATCTTCTGCAGACTGGCTATTTGTTACATAAGAAACCACAGTTTTAGCAAAAGCAGATGTCTCCTTGAGTTCAAGTACCATTTGTGCCCCTTCTCAAATGACATACCATGAGCAGTGACTTGAATCCTGTGAACCTGCTGAACCTGTGAAGTCTCCAGTTTCTACTCCAACCAGGGAAGAATTGACCTCAGGAAGGAGTAATGGGCTGCCCTGCCAAGTGCCTCCGTCAGCCAAGAATGTGAAAATGAGACAGGTAAGTACCTCCTTTTTAAGGGGTAGATGGCAATCTGCGGGGAGGCTACACAGCTGTCTCAGGGTATTAGACATCCTGAAAACACTGCAAAGTAAGGAATTGGTGAGAGATGGTGCTGGACACAAAATTGACAACTGGACAATGTACTGGCATTTTCTATGAAAAAATGGGCCAAGGTTAACACAACGGAACACAGATAGTCATAAATCATGGCAAATGATCATCCTTACTTTTCCTGTGAAAGCATTTTCAGCTGTCCATGTGCCTTTCTGCCGTGTTCCTGCATAGACTCTGTGAGACTGAAGTGGACCACATGCTGTATCAAAGACTGGTGTCAAAAAAAGTAGGAAAACTAGTATAAACATTTTTTTGAAATTATTTGTATACTTGAAACCCAGAAGAATTTGGACATCATAAAAACTAAAGAAAAAAAAGGGGTACTGGGTCTACATTTTAAAGGGTTATCCGGCTAAAATTAGAGAAACTATCCATAGATAAAGTCAAGTTCTATTTTATTCCATTAAGGTTGTTGGGTTTGTGTGTGTGTATGTGTATTTTTGGGTTAGGGTTTGTTTGTGGTTTTGATCTGGGGGGGGGGTTTGGGTTTTTTTTTGTTGTTTGTTTTGGTTTTGGTTTTTTGTTCGGTTTTGGGTTTGAGGGGTTTTTGGCATTTTTTAAACAATTTCAATAAAAATTTGAAAAATGTGTCCCTAAATGATCAATTTGTCTCTTTAATGGATTTGGTGACACTATCCTGACAGTAAGAAATGATTCCTGAGAAAACTATAAAATATGGAAGCCAATCAAGATTAACTATCCATTCTAATGAAAACAATAAAATTAAGGCAAATTCAGCAGTGTATTAGATGATCACAGACCAGTGGTCATAACCTTCAGCTTGACTCCAGTACCATGTATGAAATATTTATATACAAAATAATTATGCACATGAAAAAATATACACTTCCCAAAAGATCCCCATATGTTTTCTTTGAAGTTTGCTCTTTTTTTCTCCAAGCAATGCAAGTAACATTTTGTCAGATTAAAATAAAAGAAGCAGATTTTAGGTTTGATCTGTGTTTCTAGAGATCAGATTATTTCAGTCTTTCAGCTCTTTGTCTTTTCTTGACAGCAAACAGAAAGGTATGTGGAGGTTTTTTGTTAGATGATAATATGAAAAATATCACGAACTCAAACAGCTACCAAATAAACAACAACAACAAAATTATCATCTGTCATTGCAAGTCATCTTGTGTTAGCCAACAGTTCCTGTATTACTTTTCGTTACAGTGTTTCACAGACACATAAAAGTCAAGGACATTTTGAAATTCAACAAAGAGATAATTACAAATTTCCAGATAATGGATGCTGCTGAATTTAGCTTTTCCTATGGCATAGTAGAGTTCAATGCACACAGTGAGGTTTCCCAAGTTGGTCAGGAAAGACCACAATGATAGGAAGGCACTACTGGGAGTAATACCTGTCTCTACAAATTGCGTCGTATTTGTGCTAAGCTAGTGAGACACGAGTAGAAGTTACAGGGCTGTGGGGTGAATGTGATTGATGTTTCTCTTAGGAGCATAAACAGGACAAAACTGTTGCTCAAAGCCATAATCTTAATGTGCCTAATCCATCACCCAATGGAAAAATAAGTAGCACCTGACAAAAGGGACAGTGTGGACTCAGTGAGCCCAAGAAGACACTTATCCTTGCACCAGCAGAGAAATATGCTTGCAGCATTTCAGTTCTGAGAAGCATGTGTAACTCTACAACTCTTGATTCTAAAACCTAATTTTCCCTAAGTCTTATTCTCACTGACTATTTTTTCCATTTTTTCATATGTTTCAAATTACTTAGTTTCATTGCTGTGACCTTGATTATTTTGCATTAATTTTTAAAATTGTTTTAAAAGTTCAGTGTTGCATTGGAAACCAACACTTGGTTTGATCCAGTTCATTAACTTTAAACATTTTCTAAAGAGAAGGAATATTTGTAATGCATTAATTTTTCATCTTTCTGAATGTGCTTTTATTTTTCTCTGATTAGATGGTTATAAACATCTTTCTATGTTCTTCTATACACTTTTTCTGTATTTTATTTTATCATATTTTTCAGTGCCCTCTGATAGACTCACATTGTGACAGAGCAATAAATCCTTAAAATAGAGTAAGGCTCAGAAGAGGTGGACAAGGAAAAAGGTGCAGCTGCAGGAAAAATGTAGAATATGGTGGACCATTACAGTTGCAAAGAAGCTCACCTTGATCTCAACACAAAGAGAACACAGGCCACACAAAGGCATATGTATTAGATAAACAGCTATGAACTAGTGGTGTAAATGTTTGTCTGAGTTCGTTAGAAGAGTGGGAATGTCTCCCCAGTTTAGCCAGACCAGCACCTGAAGAGTGAAGAATTGCTCAGCGCAACTCAGAATATAAAACCCAGGCAAACAGCAAATTAATTTCAAGAGAGCAACAGGCTTGGGCTGGCATCAGCCCTGCTATTCTTTCCTACTGGAAACACTGAGCATAGTGACAGAGAGTGCATGATTGAGACCAGTAATGGGAATCACACTGGTATTGTGATTGAACTGTATATTGCAACTGATGCATTTTGCCACATTTTACAATCCGCTCTAATCACAGGAGAGAATTCTCTGTAAATAAATTGGAAAGACCCCCTAAAGGTTCGAATATTCCTTTAAATAGATGTGGTAGTTTGACCCAGAGTGGAGAAAATCTGATTGGTTAAAACAGGTGATGGACAGTTGTTTAAGCCACGTGATATTCAGGAACGCCTCCGTGGAGATATGTTCAAGAAAAAACCACCCAGGAAGTACGTGCCCTCCTGTTCCCGGTGAGGGGCAGGCCGGCCCGTTTCATCTAGCGTCCCAGCGAGATCAAGCTGGCACAGGCGCCCGCGGGAGCCAAGGCTGCCGCGGGGACTGAGGTTGCTGCTGCGGGTTATGTAAACTCGCAGCACTGAGACCGCTGCGAGCTGCTGCCAGTACAAACAGTGGGGGCAGCCTCTCCTAAGGAGGCACGGATGGGCGTGGCACCAGCACAGTGCCATGGACAGCGGCAAAACAGCATGGCAGCAGTATAGCAGCTTGGAAGGCAGCACGGCGCGGCTGCGGCAGGGAGGCAGCCCCTCCCTTTCTCCTTCGGCACGGTGCAGCTACAACATACGGCTGAATGAGAGAGAAAGCAAGTGAGTATTATCCCGGGGCAAATCCCATAAATTCTTCTGCAGGCATTCTCTGCAAATATTAACTTCTCTTCCAAGTCAGAGGGAAAGGAAAACAAGTCATGTGAAGGGACTAAATATGGCAACCAGCAGCTTAACAGAAGCGAAGTAGAAAGTACCAGAGGAGAAGCCATTTTACTACCGGGACTGACCTACCTTTGTGTAAGCTGTGGAGTGACTGTAATAGAACCAAACTATTTTTCTCTGTAATCCATTAAGGAACATTTCGGGGGAGGTGAAATTCACGCAGCCTAGGAATAAGAGTACTTTATGCCATGAAAAGCTGATGATAAGGCTTTTTGGAGATTCTGAAGGAAAGAGAGAAAGAGAGACTTTACTCTTAGGCTGGAATGACTCATCCTTAAGAGTACCCCATTGGACCCCTTGGTGATCCCCGGACCATGAGTTCTTGTGGGAGAGAGGAAGAATTCACCACTGCAGAAATCTGGGCGGGCTGTGGTGTTTTCCTGAAGGTTTGGAACCACGCTGAAGACACTCTGTAGGGAGCTATCTTCCATAGGGAGAATCCCACGGCATGACAGAAAGAACTCTTACCCCATTAAGTGGCAATAAGAACTCTTAATCAAAAGGATGAGAATCCCATGTTTGTCCTTGGCATGATCAGTGAGAAAGATTGGGATGTATTGGGAGGATAATGGTATTTGTATATTATGCCTTGATATTTTTATTGTTAGTGTTCTTTCCATTCTTAGTAGTGTTAGTGAATAAAACTATTTAACCATTCCTTAAGCTTGCAGCCTTTCTGCCATCTTCTATCCTCTGAAGAATATAATCATGGGAGTCTGGGGTCTTCCCTCAGGCTAGACCATGACAACAGATTAAAGCCGAACAAGGCTAAATGTTGGTACCAAAAAAAAATTGATGTACTTTATTTAACAGTAAGTGAGAGGGAGAGAAACAGAGAGAGAGAAAGAAAGAAATAGAAAAAGAGGTGTCTTTGGGGGGAGGGGACAGGAAGAGTGACAGAGGTTAGGTGGAAACATATCACCCCTCCATGGGTCCCAACGACATCTCATTGATCCCCTACATCTGGTTTTCTTGATGGTAAGGGTCCCTATCGTTGCCGCTGCTGCCGAAAAGCATAGAATCCATTGGATTAATATATGCTTTGGGCGAGGTGGGAAAGCCCAGGTACCACCCCTGAGGGGGCCAGCTTAACACCGTCCCTTGCAAGACTGTGGGTCTGTTGCATCATTTTGCACCACGTGTAGTGCTCTGGTGCAGCGTCTGGTGACCCCTTCAGGGGGGCCTTTGATGGGCCATGACACCCCCTCAACTGCCCCTTCATGTGCATGTCCCGTAGATGTGGCTTTTCCCAGAGTGGAGGGCCTCCCACAGCTGCACAGTGGAAGGTGGACATTCCTCTGACCAGAGGCTTTTTTCACCACACACACCCAAAACCTTTCCTCCTCTCCCCTCTAGGCTGGAGGACTCTGTGCAAACCTGGCAGCAGAATAAGCCTGGGGCTAAGGCCTCCACCCTAAAGCCGCTGGACTTGATGATCCTGTGAAGGCATTCTTTTCCCCCCCACCCAGACCTTAGAATGGTGTCATTTTTATATTATTTCAAATCAACTTACAGTCCAGAGTCTCAGCCCAGAGGGTGCATCCAGGATGGTGTGTGGTCTCCGGTGTAGTCTTTCCTTTTGGTGCAGCTTTGTTATACGGTTTTGCTATAATAGGCAAAATTTCTTCATAAAGAATATTTAACCCATAAACCATAACACCTCAGTCTCTCACACCATGACCTACCTTTGCTTTGAGATTTCATATTTTTATATGAGTATTTTTAATCACTCTGCTAAATCAGCCTGTGTGACATCAACTATTTTTAAATAGCTAAATTTGATACTAAATATTATGTCCTCCATGTCTAAAAAATATCTAAAGAACATGGTCAGAAACTTTTGACCTCTGACACACATCAAATGAGTTCGTATAGTTGATCAATCTCATGGCACAATACTGTATTATCTAACAGACTGGAATGTTGTCATGAAGGGCTACACACAGTTAAGGAGTGACAGACCAGAAAGGTAAAGTCGTGGAGTTGCCCTCTATGTGAGGCAAAACTTGGAACGTACAAGCCCTGTCTTGGTAAGACCGATGAGTAAGTTGAGAGCCTACAGGTTAGAATAAAAGGGCAGACTAGTGAGAGTGACACTGTTGTGGGTCCTTGCTACAGGTTGCCTGAGCAAGAGAAGGAAGTTGATGAGGCCTTCTACAGACAGCTTGAAGCAGCCTCAAAGTCTCAAGTCCTGGTTCTTGTGGGGTTAACTACCCTGACATTTGCTGAAGAAGCAACACAGAGAAACACAAACAGTCCAGGAGGTCCCTGTAAAGCACTGATGACAACTTTCTGACAAAGATAGTGGAGGATCCGACAAGAAATGGTGTAGTCGCAGATTTTCTACTATGAAACAGGGAAGGCCTTGTTGGAGATGTGAGGTTTGCGGCAGCCTTGGCTGCAGTGACCATGAGATTGTAGAGTTCAGTATCAGTTAAGGAGGAAGGAGCGCAGCAAGATTGTAAGCATGGACATCAGGAGAGCTATCTTTAACATTGTCAGGGATTTTCTTGTAAGAATTCCATGGGAACAGGTTCTACTGGGAAGAGGGGGCCAGGAGATCTGATTCATATTCAAGGATCACTTCCTCCAGGCTCAAGAATGATGCATCCTGATGAGCAAGAAATTGAGCAAAGATGGCAAGAGACCTGTGTGGATGAAAAAACAACTCCTGTCTTTACTGAAGCATAAGCAGGAAATACACAGGAGATGGAAGCTTGGACAGGTCACTAGGAATTAATATAGAAAGATTTTCAAAGCAGAAATGAAACAAGGACAACCGAGACCCAAGTTGAATTAAATCCAGCCAAGGATGTCAAGAACAAGAAGAAGGGCTTCTTTAGATACCAGTAACAAAAGGAAAACAAAAGATAATGTGGGCCTGCTACTAAATGGAGGGGGAACCCTGGTAACAGAGGACACAGAGAAGGCAGAGTTACTGAATGCCTTCTTTGCATAGATCTTCACTGACAAGACCAGTCTTCAGGAATCTCCGACAGAGGAGACCAGGGTAAAGGAATGCTGGAAGGAAGACCTTGTCTTGGTGAAGGAGAACTGGGTTATAGAACACCTTGGCAGACTTGATATCCACAAGCCCATGGGCCCTGGTGGAATACATTCACAAGTGCTGAAAAAGCTGGCAGACACCATAGTTGGGACACTCATATCATCTTTGAAAGATTGTGGCAATCAAGAGAGGTGCCTGAGGACTGGAAGAAGGCAAATGTAACCCCAGTCTTCAAAAAGGGCAAGGAAACTAGGGAACCACTGGCCAATCAATCTCACCTCAATCCCTGGAAAGGTGATGGAGTACCTCATTCTGGAGGCCATCTCTATCCACATGGAAGACAAGAAGGTAATCAGGAGCAGTCAGCATGGATTCACTACAGGAATATCATGCTTGACCAACCTGATTGCCTTCTAGATGAAACAACTCCCTGGATGGATGAGTGGAGAGCAGTGGATATTGTCTACCTCGACTTCAGCAAGGCTTTTAACACTGTCTCTCAAAACATGCTCATAGGTAGGCTCAGAAAGTGTGGACTGGATGAGTAGACAGTGAGGTGGATTAAGAATTGGCTGAATCGCAGATCCTAGAAGGTTGTAATGAGTGGCACAGGGTCTAGTTGGTAGCCTGCCACTAGTGGTGTCCCCCAAGTGGGACTGGGTCTAGTCTTGTTTAAGTTGTTTATCAGTGACCTGGACAAAGGAGCAGGTGCCTCCTCGGCAAAGTTGCTGACAGCACAAAGCTGGTGGCAGTGGTTGATACCCCAGAGGGCTGTGCAGCCCTTCAGAGGGACCTTGACAGGGTGGAGTGATGGGCACAGAGTAACTTTCTGAAGTTCAGTAAAGGCAAATGTAAGGTCAGTAGCTGGGGAGGAATAACCCCCGGAACCAGCACAGGCTGAGGGCTGATCTGCTGGAAACCAGCTCTGCGGAGAAGGACCTGGTGGTCCTAGTGGACAACAAGCTGTCCATGAGCCAGCAGTGTGTCCTGGTGGCCAAGAAGGTAAATGGTGTCCTGGGGTGCATGAGAAAGACCATTACCAGCAGCTTGAGGGAGATGTTCCTGCCCCTCTTCTCAGCCCTGGTGAGACACATCTGGGGTGCTGTGTCCAGTTCTGGGCTCCTCAGTACAGACAGACATGGAGCTCCTGGAGGGAGTCCAGCAGATGGGTACCAAGATGATGAGGGGACTGGAGCATCTCTCTTATGAAGAAAGGCTGATGGAACTGTGTCTGTTCAGCCTTGAGAAGAGACAACTTACAGGGACCCTTATCGATTTATGTAAGTATCTGAATGGAGGGTGTCAAGAGGATGGAGCCAGACTCTTCTTGGACCAAGCAATAGGATGAGAGGCAATGGGCACAAACTGTTGCACAGGAAGTTCCACCTGAACATGAGGAAGAACTTCTTGATTGTGTTGATGACCAAGCACTGGAACAGGTTGCCCAGCAAGGTTGTGGACTTTCCCTCACTGGAGATATTCAAGAACCGCGTGGACAACATCCTGTGCCCTGTGCTCTAGGATGAACCTGCTCAAGCAGGGAGATGGAGCAGATGACCCACTGTGGCTGATTCCAACCTTACCTGTTCTGTGATTCTGTGAGATTGTTCATCACATCTAAAACATCTTTATTGTGATACAGTAGTCCAGAGGGATGTAGTTGCTCAGGACCTACAACTTTTCATGTGCAAAACTAAGTTTGAGTCTTGTGGAATTTACAAATGTTCTAGCCTGGGGGCGGAGGAAGAGCAAGTGCCACCTGATGCCAAGTTAGATAATTCTGTCATTTTCTGTTTGTTGGTTTTACTGACAGCCCTGGAAATCATTAAAATCCTGTTGCTTGAGAAAGATTTCAATCATATATGATCTAATGAAATGCTATCCTTATCTGAGTCATATATCTTTCACATCCTGTCTTCTTCTAAATTTCTTGATGCATTATCAAGAGTGGCGATTTTTTAGCCAGGACGTTTTGTTTACAAGATTAAAACTAATGCAATCTAGAAATGGCAGAGAAGAAGTTACTAGGTACAACCCCCCTCTTGACCACTCCCACCTACTAAAACAAAAAGGGAAAGAAGAAAAGGAAAGGAACATTGAATTATTAAATCAAAATAAAATATCCTGTGACAGACCATCCTATAAAGGTTCTGGTTTGTTAGTGATTTATAACCAGATATGATTATAATTATATCTATTTAAAAACTTTCAGATTTTTTTTCAAATCTAGAACTAGAACTTTTCAAATTAATGTGAAAATATTCTGAGAATACGTGGACTATATTAGCAAATATGCAATTAAAAAACCGGTAAATGTTAAAAGCCTGTACATGATGCTACTGCTCTGAATTTTTATGCTTCACAACAAAAGCTGAGAAGATACATTTCAATCAGATTGTGTAGAGCTAACAGATAAGATTGAATTAGAAAGGTAAACTCTTCCCACAACATTTAACATCTTTTCTCAGGACAATTGTAGATGGTGAGCTTATGTAGGGGAGCATTTCACATGGACTTAAATTCCCATTTTAGATCTGTTAAGTTCTTTAGGGCATTTACAAACACTGCAATGTCTGAAAACCAATCAAAGGACACATAGTGAGAACCACCAGTAAACTAAACTAGCCTCACTGTTGAAAGAGGCTGCCCTTGAAATGTTGCTAATTTTTTTCACAGAAAAGCCTACTTTGCATCTGTCACAACACAAAATGTGAATACTTTAGGTTTTCAACACAACATAAGAAAGCTTTAAATCTTTAAACTAAGGATAGTTAAAAAATAGACTTCAGTCATGGACTCTAAACATTCGTTGACCAAAATATAAAAGAAATTGCCGTTATAACTCATTGTTAGATGTAACTAACTTAGATCTGTTGACTCACTTTGGAAACAACTTTAGAATTTACCACTGCAAGTAGAATGTTGTGCATTCAAGATAAAATCCAGTTTATCTAACCCACAGCTGATAGCCTTTCCTTTTTCTCTACTGCATACATTGACCTACTTATTTTGTGTAACTAGTGGATCTCAATGTTAGATGATAATGTACTGGCAAATTTTGCTCACTATGCTCTTTGGTGTGCCTTTACACAGTAACATAAAATAATGACTCAAAAGTGTATAATAATGGCTCTCCCTATTCTGAGTGTGGGCATGTGTGCATGTTGAGAAAATAATGCTGTGTGCCAAATATATCTTCGATTCCATTTTTTTTTTTATTTTGGTGAGATTTTATTGGTCTATGAATAGTGGAATACCAGCTGATTTTTTCTGTCTCAAGGGAATGTTATCTTTCTCATTGCAAAGCATGTTTCTACAGTTTTAGAACTGTTTTAATGAACATATTTATGTAACAAGCAGGAATATACTGATCAGCCCATTGTGTTTAGTTTGACACTGTTGATCAGTTATATGCTTGCAGGTCATCTTGCCACATGCTTCTGTAAATGCTTTGTAAGTTAATTTTCTTAATGACCATGTATCTGCTGGAAAGCAAACAGTATTGGGAAATCAACTGACATTTCAGAAGTGAGTTCTATGATTTGCTTGTCCATTCTAAAGTACTCAGAATTTTATAAAAAGCATTTGGAAACATCTCACAACTTTTCCTGTCACAAATACAAATCATGGAGCTTTCTGTGTGTAGCAGGGCCAGTTGCCTTAGTAACAGCATCACCCCACTTCCCCAGCAGAAGTGCCAAGTATCTGTGCTTGAGGCACTGAGGTCTCTCTGCAGTTTCTGCAAAGTCATAGCTTTCCCAGGGAAGAATGTGAGCTTATTTAACCGGGCTGGGGAAGAGTTATATACGGAGAAATTTGGCTGAAGTTTCATTTCACTTTACCTCCTATTAAATATGCTCCTTCTTGAAGAGAAAGTGATTAGGTCAATTGTCATCTACTATGCAGTCCCAAAATTTTTAGAGATATAATTTATAGAGATAAATAGATAGAGATAGAGATAAATTTATAGAGAGATATAGAGGTGATCAAACACTCATATAGAAGTAAAACCTTTTACTAAATCTGTAAATTGTATCATTTTTTAAAAAGGAAAAAAAAAAGACATTTAATACACTGTGGGCTATAAAGATGCAAATGAAAGAATGTTCAAGTGTTCTTGAAGCCTGCAAGGGATGTTAAGAAACTCTATGTTATTATGCACACAAAAATAGATTTTCAGTTTTAATTAGCGATTTTTTGGCTTGCTAGCAACACTAGGAAGCATATTTCAGTGATCTATGTCACCCCAAGGCAAGAGTCAGTTTGAACAGAAGGGGCAATCCCAAAAGTACAGCTAATCAATTGGAAACCAGCCACTCTTGTCTTTAAAATTGCTTTATAAAGATAACTAAGACAAATTTCTGGCTCCAAACCATTTATTTGGAGGTTTTTGGGGGGTTGGGTTGCTTGTTTTCTTTTCTTTTTCTTTTGTTCACTGCTTTTTATTTCCTTGAACATAAAAAATATTGATGAATACAAAATACAAAACCTAAATGAGTTGCATTATAAGGTATTTGATAACACTGAAGTACTAAGAGTAAAATGAAAACCAAACCAGAAACAAACAAAACCCAAAAACTAACCAAGCCAAACCAAACCAACTGGGAATCTGTTACAAGGTCCTTCTGTCAGAAGCTGGTGATTAAATGCTTATTTTATTTACCTTCCTAAGCCTATGTAGAGATATGAAGGTATTATAGTCACAAATAACACCAGCAACAAATTCCTTTTTTTAATAAAATGTGGACGATATTGCGAGATATTTGACAGAGGAGGAGCATTATCCTGACACCTGGATAGTTCTGCTGCAACATTCTTGTTTGCCACACAACTATTACCTATTCTAGAGAGTCTAGTGTATGTATGGTCTTAAGAATGCTTCTATACAAGAAACTGTATTTTTTGAATGTCGTTTCAAAGTGACTAACATTTTGCACTCACTGCACAATGAACCTGTGGCCTCAACAGGATGATTTCTGACTTCTCACTTGAGTTTAGGTGTTTCAAATCCAAAAATTCCAGTCTTCAAATTTTAGTTAATCTCCTGCATCTCATACTCAGATAGTATAGCACAGACTGGCATGCTAACCTAATTCTTAAAGTAGAAATACTGAATTGACAAAAATTTCTGAGTGCTGAAGTATACCAGAAATAATCAACAAGAATTAATCAGCAAAAGTATTGCATTCAGTAATTATCAACCTCATGATTCCATTCCAACAACTCTCTTTTAATATATTTTAGACATACACCTACATCACCATGAGTTATTCATCAAAGTACTGTCAATACTGGAGGGAAAATAGAAAAAAGAAAATAAAAGAATTAATGTGAAGAATTCAAGACCAATTCAAGCCTATGGAAATGTAAAATCTCATTTAGTTACTTTTGATATAGGCAAATATAATGCCATTTTCTTAGAAAATTCAGATAAATTTTATTCAAAGACAAATTGTTACAAAAATGAAGTCTAGCAGAGCGGGATTGTTTTACTTCCTGCATCATTACAGAAGCCCCAAATAATTTGTATATTTAATTTCAAAGAACAGCTTTCTGGCACATGCTTTTTGGCACACAGTAAAATGAAGGGTTTGTCAAGTTGTTGTTGTGCAAAATGGATTAACAATTGAAGAACTTCTGTTATAATATTTATAAATAAATGTTGAAGAGACAATAAGCTATGCACCAGGATGAGATAGCATGCATTATTAAACAAGAGTATACAGAGGCAGAATATATTAACATACAGTCCAACTTTTATGAGACTTACCCTACTAACGGTCCTTTAGGGTTTCAGCAGGTGGTTATCCTAGAAACGGGTGAATATTTAATACAAAAATACTTTAGGGAACATTAAACAACATATATGCTTTCTACCAAAAAAGGAGATTACAAACATGAGTTGTATCCTCTGCCTAGGAGACTACAGCATTTTTGCCTGTAAAAAGTATAAAGATGTATTACAAATTGCATTATATGAACTAGTTTGAATTAAGCACATAAGAGCTGGTGTATGCTACATTTTATGGAAAAGACCAACAGGCTTCTCCTATGTGGCTAACTAATTTAATTTCCTTTGGTGACCAACATCAGGCTACTTAGAGCTTAAAGTAATTAGGCAGGCACCATCTATTCAGCATTTTTTTTCAACTTCACAGTTAAATCCTAGAGTAATTAATGTGTTGCATTTATGGATGCCACGCAGATATGTCTGATCAATAATTAAAGCCATAATTTCAAAAGCCATAAATGCACTCTTCAAATACAGTTTCACTAAGTTAAGGAATTTTCCAGCTGCTAAGTGACAGTGGGATACTTGAAATAATTTATTTATAAAATCCACTGCTGCATCTTGTAGCCAGTATAAATTTGTAGAAGAAGAAAGGATGTTGATTTTGTTTACTCACTCCATTAGCTTCTCTTTCACAAGTAATATTCTTTCCCAGTAAATATCCCTTGGTACTTCATTTAAAGTCAAAAGGAATGTCTCTGCATTAAATTATTCTATTACACATCATGAAAACTTTGGTCTTAGCATTTACATATCTTGTCACAAAAAGAAAAAATTCTCTTTCAAGCCACTTATAGAATTCTTCTTGAGGTAAAGGCTTATTTACTGGTCAACAGATATAAGTCACTGCAGAGTGAAAAGATAATGGAATGATTTTTGCTAGCTACTTACCATGATCAGTGTTGGGCTAACAGGCTCCAAACTGCACAAAAGATGTTTTTTTCTTTGACGGTCGAATTACTAAACCAGGATACTGTCTCAATCTAAAGTGTAACAAGCAATACTAGGTAGAAGTCACAAATTATGCCATTGAAGACACTTGCTCCTACTTTGTCCTAAAAGGAAATGCACAAACCTATTTTATGTAGAGGTGGCTGAACCTGCAGCACAGAGTACTGCAGTGTTTGAGCCAGCCACAGGAGTGACCGAACAGCCTATTATTCCTTGTTCCCTTATAAGGTTCAGTTCTAGAGTGTTGTCCCTTACTCGGCATCCCATTTACTCCTGTACCCCACTCCTCCCCTCGTTTACTCCTATTGGTTGAAGTTGTATTACCCCACCTTGTCTCCACCCCCTGACCCTCAACCCATTGGTCCCTGTTGTCTCTAAGCCCCCACTGCCCCCAGATAAAACCCTAAGTCCTCCATTGTTCTGGGTTCTCTCCTTTCCTGACGATTCATGGAATAAACTTATTTCATGGAACACATAAGGAGAACCCCTCCGACTCTTTGCCTCAACTAAGTACGCGTTTGTGTGCATGTGTGTGTGCACCGCCGAACACGTCACGGCACCACCGAACGCCACACTTTCAGGAAGACTGCAAGGGACCCCAAAACCCATCTAGGATTATTTTTTTTATTTATAACAACAAATGGCACATCAATGTGGAGCACCCTGAGGACAGTCTCTGAAGATGTGTGCATCCGGCATTGCTGCTACCCCGAAGGAAGATCTACGTTTTATTCGGTCTTGCCTGAGAGGTGGCTGACAACCCTCCAAAGGCACCTAGGAGGTGACTGGAGGACTGGCCAGGACTTGAGGACCCCTCCGAGAGAGTTTTTTTTGACCCAGTTGGTGAGTGTGAAAAATATCGGGTCTTTTTTCTATCTTTTTGTTAACCCTTTGCCTCTCAGTGGTGGGAAGAGTTTTCTGCGTGTGATGGGTAGTGGATTAACCCGTCCCCAGAGGGAGGTTTTTAACCAAATTGAGCAAGCCCTTACTCGAGAAACTTTTCATTTTTCGAAGGGAGACTTCAAATGTTTCGTTCTTTGGTTATTTCAATATTTTCCTAGTATTTCCTGTGATGTAGTTTTATCTGTCATTATTGTAGGATATCTTAAGGGTATTAGGAAACATTTGGGTTCTGTTAATCCCCAGTTAAAAGACCCTCCCCTGCTTCCCTCTCCATGTATTCCTCAACCCTTTTCCTCATCTCAGGAGAGACCTGGAGATGGATCCTGCCCAAGGCCACAGGGCTGCTACCGACTCCCTGACGTCTCCTGGTCTCCCCTGTCCCCTTCTCCAAATGGGCTTGATCACCCCATCTCGAGCTCTCCCCAAACCCTCTTACCTGTACCCACTTCCCCGGTTTCATCTACCCCTGTTTTTACCCAAAATGGCACCGGTCATGTGGCACCGACTCAAAATGGTGCTGACCACGTGGCGCCAGCCATTCCACTGCCTTGCGACCTCTCCCTTCCCTTTCCTGTGCACATTACCACATCAAGTCCCTCCTCCCATGTGTCGATCGGCATGCCTGCGTCAGACCCTTCCCCCGGGAATCCCGTGCTTTCTGCAGACCCTGCCTCCCCTTCCAATGTCCCCAGCCTCTCCATTGGTGGCTCTGCCCCTGGGAACCAAGCCTCTCCCGGTTCCCACGCTACCGGGACCGGAACAGGGTGTGGTTGAAGCCTGAAGGGTGCCATTTCGGTGTTCCCCACCTCTCAATACCAGGCAACTCCGGTGAAAAGGGTGAAAAACCCCAGGCAAAAGAGGGGGAGGAAATGTAGGAAGAAGCGGCATCATATTCCACAGCTAAAAAACTGGAAAGTTTGTGGATGGGGGTCAAAAAACTATTCGGAAGAAAAAGTCATAGAGAATATCCATTTGTCTGCGAAATGCCCGCGACGAAATTGCCAAACCTGCAAGGGATTGTTGTGGTCTGTGGTGTGCCCAGTGTGGAATTGTCCAAGTTGCCGGTACCACCACCCGCGGCACTCAGGGTTCAGGAAACAGAACATGAAATGGTTTTGGGCAACAATATCAAATGCCAAGCCACACCGCAGCGTGAGAAATGCGAAACAACCCCCTGCGAACCCCAAACTGCCCACCCGACACCGCTGCTGCCGCCGCCGCTCCAGCTGAACCTGTCCCGTGCCGCCGCCGGTGGACGCAGCCTCTAGCTCACGGTCTGCGGCAGCAGCGGACAGAAACAACCCCAGCAAAAGCAAACAAGTCGGCACCAGCCACGCGTCAAGCGCTCAGAGGTCGTTCATTGCTGCTGTCGCTGCCACGGAGCGAAAGGAAAAACACAAAGACGGACGGAAAGAAGGAGGGAAAGCTGAAACAAGCCCTGAGCCTCCACGCGGCTCAAGCGCTGCACGCCATCAGCTGCGGCCTGCTGCCCGCTCCACTGCAAGCTGTCAGACTCGGCAATCATTGCCGCCTCTTCAAACACCACCAGTAACACCGCCTCCTCAACCGCTGCCGCCGCCATGTTCGCCGCCGCTTCCCAACCAGCCAGCATCGGCATTGTGCGTCACTAATGCCACCGCCAGCTCCAACACGCTGTACTGCCAGCACGACCAGCCAGCACCCACCGTGAAGGAAGTACTCACCGTGGTCCTGAACTACTCCCTGCCGCTTGTGACACCCGCCGACAACTACAACCAACCAGCCACCAGCACCGCGCCAAGAAAAACGTCGGCACAGCACAGCTACAACACCGTTGCCTGTTCCACCACTGCGTACCACCGGCACGACCAGCTAACGCCTGCCGACAACCGCTACCCACATTGCTGGCCAGGAACCCGGCCCAACCAACAGTCTCTACATGCGAGCCTCACGCAGCTGTCCAGCCGCTGCCGCTGGCCCATCATCATTCCACCAAAGCAACCTAGTACCCCATGGCTAGAGCCGCGAAGCGATAAGTCTTTCCTGTTTAGTATCCTTCCAAATTTTATTTTTATCCCTTCACTACCATTTGTTTTTCCCAAGTTTCTTTATATAACACTTCACCCCGTTTCCCCCATGCCTCTATTCCCTTATTACCTTTCCCCTTTCCTAAATAAACAACAAATCAAGCAAGTGCCGCCTGAAGGCGATGTTGACTCAAGTTGACAAACTACTAAAACATCTAACTTGTGCCTCCTCCAGGCAGTTTAAACCCCCAGCCATTAATCTCTCTTGTCTCTTCCCTCATGTGTTTCTCTATCTCATAATCCCTTTATCTATTCTATACCCCATACCTATATTATGTTTTTGTTAAGAAGAGGGGGAGTAGAGGAATGGAGAGTTAAGGGAAAACTATTTTATAATTTATTAACGATTTTGTTTTATGAGCCCACAGAAAAGCCTAGCCCAACCCCCACACATGGCCAGAATGAACCACCTCCACTTCCTTTGAGTCTGCTGGACCACCAGAACAGCCGACAACATCRYGTAGATTGTCCCGTTTGAGTCACCTCAGCCAGAAGCTTATGTCTCAATTGGAAGTGACCTGCCATCACACAATCAAAGCATCCATACAAAAATAATCACAGAACTGAAAACCAAAGAAAGAATGGACTGACTTAATAAACTTCTGGGACAGCTGGGGCTGGGAGGCTGGGTAGCATCATTGCTTAAAAGTGGACTATAAAATATTCTGATAATTTTTATTGTGGGAAAGGCCTTCATTTTTCTAAACAAAGAAGGGTGAGATGTAGCAGTGGCTGAACCTACAGCAGAGAGTACTGCAGTGTTTGAGCCAGCCACAGGAGTGACCGAACAGCCTATTATTCCTTGTTCCCTTACAAGGTTCAGTTCTAGAGTGTTGTCCCTTACTCAGCATCCCATTTATTCCTGTACCCGACTCCTCCCCTCGTTTACTCCTATTGGTTGGAGTTGTATTATCCTGCCTTCTCTCCGCCCCCTGACCCTCAACCCATTGGTTCCGGTTGTCTCTCCGCCCCCACTGCCCCCGGATAAAACCCTAAGTCCTCCATTGTTCTGGGTTCTCTCCTTCCCTGACGATTCATGGAATAAACTTATTTCATGGAACACATAAGGAGAACCCCTCCGACTCTTTGCCTCAACTAAGTACGCGTTGGTGTGTGTGTGCATGTGTGTGTGCACCGCCGAATGCGTCACGGCACTGCTGAACAAACGCCACACTTTCAGGAAGACTGCAAGGGACCCCAAAACTCATCCAGGATTATTTTTTTTATTTATAACAACAATTTTGTATTTGAGAAGGGCTTATGGGAGAATAAAAGCAGAGATTAAGTATAAAAAAGACTGTAGTCTCAGTTCTTCATTATTTTCGTCATGTAATCCTGAATCCTCCAGCAGAATAATCTCAGCTTTTCACAACAGCAAAAGAAAAAATTAAACATTTACGAGGCTAATTATAACATGAGTTATAGGGCATAAGTCATTACTAAGAGGTAGAGCCAAGAAACAACATCTCCTCTGGGAAGTCTCTTTAGACATATCATATTCTTCACTGTGGGCTTTTACTTCTCTGACACTCTCAGGGTCAGGACTTCAGGGTATATTATGTTTACTAAACATCTCAAATGTTAGGTCGCCATATTCTAACCCAATTGATGTAGGGCTTTATTCCACCTGTACACTACTTTAAAATACTTCTATTGAAAAAAAACCAAAACAACAAAACACCCAGCATATTTCTCTTTAGAATTTTATTTCAAACTTGCTTCATCACATCCAATAGTGTCTTTTCTCATGATTATCCTTTCATATGTAAATAAACTATTAATTACGAGCAACAAAGAGTCAATGCCCCACAGCAAAATATTTTATAGGGCAAGTTCTTTTTATCAGATATTGTTGCTACTGGAAAAGAGAGGGAGGAAAAGTTGCTACATGCATGTAAAGGTGCATAAAGATATTCAGTTATACCCCACTATTAAGTCTAATTTGTTTATTAATTCTCCTTGAAAAAATTAAAATATGCATCTTAAATCTGCTAAAAAAGTACAATACATTTTTCTACTAAAAAAAAATAACAAAACCCCAAAACAAGACAAAACCCAAATCATCTTAGTTTCTTAGTTCACCAAAAGGGTATCAGTGTGTACATTAGAATATATTTTGTACTCAGAATTTTAAAAAGAGTAGGAAACTAAGCCACAGTTGCAATACTTACGAAGCATAACAATGCCTGGGGCTTTTATTAGATTTTTAATAGTGTTTGGCCAGCCATTGTTCAAGAAATTATGCTACCTGATAAAACTCATGCATACTATTTTTAACTTTTTTTGTGTAGATTTCAAGCATTTCTCTTCCCAAATTACATGAAACCAGAAACCTGAAGGCAACTCCAACACCAGCCATCTTTCAAGCACACATCACTGAGAACTTGGTCCTCAATTGACCGCGTAATAGTTCTTGTTTCAAGGCGTTCTCCAAGGTCCTCCATAATTAGAACTGGAATTTGGACTAGATCAAGGAACAATCACAGTCTGAGGAGGGAATATATTACTGTCAGGGTAACTATCATTTACTATGAGGCACTGGAACAGGTTGCGCAGAGAAGTCGTGAATTCCCCATCCCTGAAAGTGTTCAAGGCCAGGATGGACAGTGCTCTGAGTGACCTGGTCTAGTGGAAGATGTCTCTGTCTATGGTGAGGGGACTGAACTAGATATCTTTAAGTTCTCTTCCAACCCTAACTGTTCTATGATTCTGAGGAATAAAGTGTATCAGCCCAACTCTGAAATATTTTGCTCTGCTAGCTGCGCCAGCCAGTGGACTATGGAGCAATGTTAAACACCTTATTGATACCAGGGGATTTTTTGCTTTTCTAGCTTTATATGTATTAGAATGTAATGTTAGAATGATAGAATTCCTGTAACTTTCCAGTGAAATTCATGAGATAATAATACACTCTGCTCTAGACAAAATAGAAGTAGTTATCGTCCTTAAGCATTCCAGAGTTGGACATGATATTGCTTTATGATGACCGAAAAACAAAGCTACTGAACTAAGCGGAGACTCCCAATAGAAATCTGCCACAAGGAATAGCCTCATAAAACTCTGCTTTTCATTGGAGAATGTTTCCAAATTATGTTAATTCACTGAAACCCTATAATAGTAGAAGCTTAAGCACGGGGGACACCTTTTTACGCTTTTTACTTTTTTACACCCTTTTATACAACTTACGTTTGCTTGTGCCGCCGCAGGGGTTCGGCCCTCCTGCGCGTGTGGCTGATCCCGGGGGTACCCCGGGGAAGGTTTTGCTTTCTCCGTATCTCAAAATAAATTTTTACTTTTTCATACCTTCTTGTCTGGCCTCAGCCTCTGCTTTTCAAACAAATAAGGCATCATTATGAGTTGCTTTGGGCTCTAATTTATTCATGCATCGCTACTGTCCTGGGGCATTGGAGGGCACTGACTGTTATTCAAGTCATAACATTTCAAAACCAGAAATTACTTTTTAAATGAAAACTATATTTCCCAATCCACAAGAAGATCTTGTCTTGCTCAGGTAAATTATAGATGATGAAACATAGACACAAAAAAATCCTGGTTTTTTACTGTTCATCAGAAATCATTAAGTATTTTTACACAAAAGTAAATGAAGTAAGAGATTACATGTTCAAGGAATAATTTTTTTATCTTCTGGAAGTATAAAGATATGTACATGAAATACAAACAAATACTGGTGAAATAAATGTTAAAAACACAACTACTGCTACTTACACAAAGAAAAGTCATGACTACTGGTGACTCTGGAGGAAACAGTAAATCTTTTGTGCCCGTGTCAGGCCTGGGTCATGACTCTTGAATGGGACTTGCTTAACAGCTATAGTGTGCAGATAACTGATTGAAAGTATTTTCGAGACCTGGGGGAAGGGAGAAAAAGCCTAAGGGACTAGGGGTTTTGCTTCGTTTTGTTTTGTTTTGTTGTGTTTATTTACCAGCACCACTGTCACGAGTCCACTGAAACTGATGTGACTATTATACAGGCTCATGGTATAATACTCCAAAGACCTGGCTTCTACTGTTTAGGCTTCTGGTACCAAGAATTTTCAATATATGCGCACTGTTTCTTTATAAATTTCTATCAGATTTATATCTGTATGCTCTGTCTCTTTATTTCATGCAGAGTTTGTAGAGTGTTTGGGACTTAATTCTGTGTTTGTGTAACATAGAACAGTCTTGTCTTGCTCTGCAGTTAGATCTTCCAAAGTGCTACAACGAACAATAAGAGCAATTTGTCACACAATAACTCTCACTCAACTTTTTTTTATTTTTAAGAACAATTAGTCATTACTCTCAACAATACCTTCAGTTTTTAAATGCAAGACAGTAAATATAAACAGAAAACCACCTAACAGTAAGGAAGCAACTAAAACAGATTCATTTTTGTAAATTTGTTGAATTTTCTAGGATGTAAGAAGGGAAATAAAATTTAAAATATTAAAGAAACATGAAGTAACAAAAAAAATGTATTGAATCAAAAAATAATTTTGCAGTTCTGGTGTTCTTAAAAATCTGTTAGATCCATTGTCTCCTTTCTCCTTTGATTTCAGACTCATTTTACATGCCAGAAGAGGCCAAAAGAACAGTAAATCCTGAAGTAATATAGTAGTGGCAGACACTGATGAGCTATCAATACCCTTGATTTTAGTCATGGGGAAAAGGAAGGTAAAGATCAGAAGAATCAGAGAATTACTATAATATTGCAGTCTAAATAATATGAATTTTCTGAAGCCTATTAGAAATACCAGTGCATGAACTAGGTTTAGTTTCAGCATCTCTTTCTTCGGCCCTTAAATGGAAAATGCAAGGGTTGTCTAGCTGTGGGCAATTTTTTGTGGGCAATTGAATACTTTCACTATTCTGATCAATAAAGACGGTAAATTTATTGATTTTTTCATTTTTTCCTTTTTTTTTTTTTTAGCTGGACTCCCTGCAACTTTACTCATCAGCTGTGTTGATTTTCAGCCCTTTGCCAATTTCCATTTCATAATCAGCCAAAGTCAAACGCAGTTTCTTCATGTTGGCTTACAAACAGCTTGCTTTATTTGTTCTGTTTTTCTCCTAGATGTATTTCATTTGCAACCTGATCTCCAGTCTTCCAGAATGCCTAGAGCACCTGTTGCTGATTTATTATTTTACAGAGGCCTGTTAACAGCTGTTCTTCCTTTTTGCTTATAGCCTCTGAGAGGTGCCAGTGCAGTTGGGCTATGCAGGCAGCCTGATGGGTGTGCAGATTGAACAGTATACCTTGAACTAAACAGGGAACATCCTAGGGGAGAGAGGGGAAGAACCCAAAAAAGATTAATTTCTGGGTTCATTGCAAGAATTATGCATTTTGTTCAAGTCAAGCCCAAGTATTTTACTATATGAGTAAATATAAATGCATCTCTTTAGTGACCTTTATTTAAAACAGGTAAACCATTATATTGGTTTGGTAACTAGTGTGCTTTCAGTTGCTTTTTTCAGCAGTTCTGAAACATTTAACTATTTCTTTCATGTTTTCATGCTGTGTTTTTTATAGCAGCCTGTGTCTATTTAGCTGGGTGCTGTGTCCAAAATATGCTATCCTTGCATTGCATATGTTACATACAACACTGGTATGTATGTGTGTATATAATTTGTATATCTAGCAGAATGCAGGTATGTGCAGTTGCAATAAATGGTCTTCATCATGTTCTTTACAGTTATTTCACATTTATTTCTATCTCTGAATCTTCTTAGTGATTTATACTGCATATTCAAGAGGCTTTTGATTTTGGTTTTTATTGTGACTTGTGTTGCAGTACTTCATCTACACCATAAAAATAGAAGTTTTCAGATTTTTTGAGTCACTAGTTTGTATTAGAGATAAGAAAAACAGACCATATAAACTAAGAGATTAATGCTTGTTAGGTGATATACAGTAAAAATTTGATGAGGGGCTAGACTGACTAATAATATCCAGAGGCTAAGAGCATGCTCCTGCACTGCTACTACTCTCAGTTCACATGTCATGACACCCATGGTAAAGAAATTTTTCTGCTTAAGTCCCCATGTAGAGTAAAACATAATTCAAATATACTCACTGATGAATGGTTATTTATTATGTTTTCTTTCAACATTACTGAAGGTTGCGTTTACAGATTTGGGTAAGAGTGACATTCCAGGAAAAACTCAAGAACTGTAGACTCTTAAACAACACATGCTTTACTGAATAAAGCTTGCCTTTCAGCAAGTTTCTCGGTTAATGTGATCAATTCATATGTTAAAAAAAATCCAGTTTGACAAGATTTGGGAAAGATCAGAAAGAACTCAAGTTAACACACAAATTTGACTATTTCAGATATGGTAAATGGCTTAAAAATGGTAAGAATTTTTCTGAATTCTTTACTACTTTCAGGTTTCACACACACGTACTACCATGCTCCCATAATTTCACCCCCAGAAAATGGAATTGCAAGACTACAATTCCAGTAGGATTACTACTCTAGAAAAACTTAAGTCCACACAGTTTTTATCAAAATAATCCAGATACGAAAATATAAGTCAGATAGTTCTATATAGCATTGTTTGCTCTGTCTGGAACAACCCTTTTTTTACAGTGCAAACGTGTACATTAGAAATAAATAAAGGGAGATTTGACACTAACTCTGCCTTAGAAACAAGCACTCATAAAAAAGATTCAAATCTAACGATAGAAAGATAGGGAAATCTTCTAAAGCCAGTGGGTTAAAAAAAAAAAAAGAGAAAAAACAAAGTTGGACAAGATAAACTCTGTATGGGTAACACATATACAAACATGTACTGTCATCTTTTATGCTGTCTTGCTATTAGATAAAAGAATAAAGAAGGCCAGATATGATACTAGAAGATGTTTAGTAATATCTGTTTTGTTGCTGTGTTCTTGTCTGAGTTAATCTGAAAAGCTTCCTCCTTGGCAGAGGTCAAGGAGTGAACAATACCCCAGAAGTCTTATCTAAATTGAGTATTAGCTCCATTTTCATGAAGTCACTTTGTTACTTTCTGTTAGCTCAGCATGAAGAATAGTGTTAATCTTGCTAGTCCCCTTATCAGATAGCAACAAGACAGTGTCATCATCCTACAACTAAATAAAAGATTCATCAAACCTGAGAAAGAGGAATTATATGCAGACCAAAAAATGGAATAAATATTTGAACAACTCCAGTACTGGTTGTGGCATTTGAGGGAAAAAAAAAAGAAAACAGCAAAACATACACACACACAACCCCTCCCCGACAACAACAACAACAACAACAATAATAAAAAAGTGAACCAAACAAAAAAAAAAAACAAACCCCACACCAAAAAAAAAAAGAAAGAAATAAACCCCCACCAACGTTTCTGGCTTTCAATTGTTGCTTTCTTTAGCTAAGAAAGATTACAATCATGACACTGCTAGGTTATTAATACCAAACACAGAGATCTGCTTTCGCTGATATTGTGCTGAACTTATGTATGTGAAATAGGTTCTCTGAGTTGAACATCAGTCTTATATTTCAAAATCTTATCTGAGGAGGAAAGTATTCAGTTTGTAAAATGATAGAACTAAGAAGCCATCCCTATATGATTTGGGGCCATAAAATAAACTTGGTGAGAGAACAGACAAAAATCCATCTTGGATGTTTGCCTCTAATAGAAAGATAAACACTATTAAGTGATAATTTCAAGGAAATTAAAAAGTGAGATTCTTACAATGTGACCACTACAGATCTTTTTTTCACTCTCAGACTTTGGCCAGCTAGATTTATTAGCAAAAGCAAGACAAAATTGATCATCTTTCCAACTCGCATTCACTTCTCTTGGTGGATATTAACATAAAAAATCCATCCATATTAGCTGTCTGAGAGACAATGTATGCCTTAATAAAACACAGTTACTATTCAGAACTTCACACATTTTTGCTTTGTTTGAAGTTACAGAATGGACAATAACATATATAGTTATAGAGGGCTGTCAGAAGAACCAAAATTTTTAAGATAACCACATTAACAATTTCAAAATACTGTGCAGAAGCTATTTAATTGTACATTGCCTTTTTAATTTTGATGCTTCAATTTTTAAAGAGTTTGTAAATGCATAAGTTATATGAAAGAAACTTGAATTACATAGGAATTTTGGTAAAGTAGTACATTCATAAACTCCATTGCTAATGTGGCAGCTTCCAAGTCAATGATTTGTTTCAAGAAGGCAAATCCCATATCATACTGCAAGATAACACTGATGTTTATTGATTATAGCACTACACCAAGCCTTGGAAATTATTAGAGATAGTTACATCTAAGGGAGAGGTAAGCATCTAGTTTCAAAATTATATTGTGATTTTAAAAAATATTAAGCACAATTTAGATTAATTTTGTGGGTTTTCTGTGTGGTTTTGGGGTTTGGTGTGTTTTTTTTTTTTGGTTGATTGGGTTGGTTGGGTTTGGGTTGGTTGGGGTTGTTTGGTTTTTTTTCTTTTTTTGTACAGTGATACTTTGTGTTAAAATATGGAGACTCTTTTTCCCAGAGTTTATACAACACTTAGCACTGGAACTCAGTTCCCAAGCAAAGGAATCCAACGGCATTTCAGACACATGAGGATCACCCTTCTTGACACAGACTCCTGATTCAGAAGACCACAGGCTCATATCATATCTTAAAACCCTGTGAAAGAATCTCATATATCCTAGGCTACTTAAAACAGTATTGCATGCACATGTATACAAGTGAATTGTATCCTAAATAGATTCTTATATCTATATGTAATTGCTGAATAGCCTTGCTGATATTTGCTGTGCTACTGGGAGACTAAAATACTAATCAGTGTAAGAATCTCAAAGGCCTATGATCTTGTTTTATGTATTTTCCACACATATGAATATCCAATTAGCTGGATTATTTTTAATTCCAGCATCCAAATTATACATTGGCTGATGCAAACTTATTGTATTAATTAAATGATATTTAAATGAGTCTATTTTTCATATAACTAGTTAAAATAAACTAAATCGAATTTAAAGTTGTAATTAAAAAGCCTAAAATATAATTAAAGTACCTGATAGAAACATAGCATGATAAATAAATGTTTTCTATGAAGTAATTCATGATGATGCTGAAATAGAGAAGTCTCTTTCTTTAAGCATCTTATATAACTTTTGGAAATGAAAGCAATCAAGACCTAACCTAAAGTAATTTGAAATAATTTGAAGTATATGCTTTTGCTATTGTTGGAATATGTAGCACCCATTTTTTACAAAGATTGGCATCACTAATTTATATTTTATTGGAATATAAACTGTAAAATCTCTATGTCTACCTTCCGTCTAAAAAACATGATTGCTGATTCCAGTCAGAAGAAACAACTGTTCAGAAAATGTAATTCAGCATGCTGCTTTAAATTTCTTCAGTATTTCAGTCAGCATCTAGCCAAACTGGGAGGAGAAACAGATGTTATTCAAATTGGTTTTACAGAGATCATTCGAAAGTTTACCTGGGGAGTAAATGAAAATTACTGTAGAATCTGGCATTATATTTTTATGGAAAAGGAAAGCTGGTCAATGAGCCTTGAGCAACGAATGTTGCATGCTAGTAAGATCTCTTCTAAGACATATGAGTTTCAAGCCTCCAGCATTTAGGAAAGGACCAGTTCTAACACTGAAACTTAGATTTTCACAGTGTTGTGGAAATACAAGAGCTTACACTTCGAAAAAAAAGAAACCAAACCACATAAAGCAGGGTTTTTTTCACAATAACCAAACATACATTATTACTATCCAAAAGCATAGGCCCTCAGGAGTCTTATATAGTCTAGCAGCACGTGTAACGAATGAATTTTCAGCCACTTCCTGCCTGATACGATTATTGGCCCATTAATTTTATTCATGGAGGGCACCCAACTAAAAAAACATAGGGACATTTACTGTAGGCTGTCATATGCTATTCTTGTAAAGGAGAAAGTTCATTTTAAACTTATTTTCCAGTACAAGTCCTTCCCAAGGCATGCAACTTGAGAAATAGTATAAAGGGGGTTAAGTCAATACCAGCTTGACTCGACTGTTCTTGCCATCTGTTTACCATAGTCCTTCTAGCAGCTGTTTTGCACTCTTCTATTGACTAAAGGATATTAATATTGCTTGACAACTGCCTGGTGTATGAAATAAATGTTTATCTCATTTTTTTGCGTAACAGCTGTTGATTCATCCATGCTAACATATTTATGGAACATCCATCATGTATTTAAAAGGTGGACATCTTCCACTGTACTTTTGGTAGGAGAATATTGAACAATGAAGAAAGGCAGCTAGTAGAAGTTAATGATACAGCTATACAAACAACGCTTACAATTTTAGTAGGTAACCTACACATCAATCACCTTTCAAAGATGACTTTTCCTCTAACTAAAAAGCCCTGCAGGTGAGTAGGTAAGACATATTGCCAAAATACAACTTGAATAAAAATCAGCTCGCTAGGTTACCTTAAATCATTATCTGTGATTGTATTTGTGCTTTCAAAAACTTCTGTTTATCTGTTCTATCGAAAAAAGGTATTATGGAAGCACATATGTCAAAGAAGAGGAGCTATTTTAAAAAATTATTTGTGGATAAGGGCTTCTTCACTTGAATGGTTAGACATTGTATTTATGCATGCAGAAAAACAATGCTTAAAAGTAAAATCTGAGCACTAAAAGAAGAGTTTTAAATCTGCTTGTAGCCTGCACAGTCTTCTTGTTTTCCATTATACAACAAAAGAGAAAAATATGTACATTTCACATTTAGTTTTAAGTGTATTATTTAAAAATAATTTTGTATTAATTCAGAATAAAACTTTTCTACAACAGATTCTTGGAAAGGATTATGTACTTTTCCTCTAAACTAAAACTTTCTGATGCTTTTAGATTGCCCAGCTGTGGTGTTTTGACCTTGGCTGGCGACCAGGTGCCCAGCTCTTCTCTCACTCCCTTCTCACCAGAATGAGGGAAAAGAAAGTAAGATGAAAAAACCACGTGGGTCAAAATAAGGAAGTTCAATTAAAAACAAAACAAAACAAAACAAAAACCCCCAAACAAAAAACAAAACAACCAAAACTTACTGGCATTTTGGAATGGGAATGTTGGAAAGACAGCGTTGAGGCTGTACCAGCACTGCTCTGCAGTAGCCAAAACACTGGTGTGTATCAGCCTGTTTCTAGCTAACAATGCCAAACACAAATCTGTGAGGGCTGCTATGGGAAAAATTAGCTCCATCTCAGCCAGACTAGTGTAACAAAGAAGCGTAGCTTAGACTGGCAGCAAAGAACTCTCTTTGTCCCTCTTGTACTTTCATCCCACCTTAACCCTCTTCTTGTATCTTTGTATTTCCCATGACAGCTTCAGTATGAATTATGGGGAAAGTTCAGTGGATTTATATAAAGTAAATATTCTACATATTGCATCTTAAGTTCAAAAACTTCATAGCAATTCATAGCAGTTCATAGAAATTTTAAGTCTTTTATCCTTAATTATGTATCAGACCCCATATGGTTTTTAATTCTCTTTGCTCCTCTTGCCTAAAATATGTAAGAAATGTTGAAATACAAAGAAGACATGAGGATCTAAGTTCTTAGCAGTAATTCTTAACATTAACTAAATACTCTCAAAATATGATACAATGGATATAGCAACTCCATATTTCAGGAATAAACTACACTGCATAAATTAAACCAAACTACATAAATGAAAATGCTTCAAAACTACATGAATATTACACCAGCAGCAATATAAGGGGCATTTTTCACTGCTAAAAATTCTGAAATTCAGAGGAAGGTTTTAGATACTTAGATAAATTTATGTTTATCTAAGTGAAATAATTTAATTTTTGGCAAAATAATGAAGTCTATTTGCAAGTTCTGATAAGGAAAAGATAAAATCAAATAGGTGAATTGATACTACTGCTGGTACTACTTAAAGAGGAGATGGAAAGGTTAAGGAGTGTCAGGGCATATGTGGAGGAGATTGCCTGGCAGAGCTGATCTGTACCAACTCTGAGGCAGGCGTACCAGTCAGCTGCACCTCAGGAAATGAACGATCCCTTACCCTCTCCGCAACAGGCAGGAGGCGACATAAGAGTCGGGGAGGGAATGGAGATAGGTCCTTGCTCAGGGTCCCTGGTGAACCCCCTCCTCTTCCTAGGCAGCCCTATGGAACAGGTATGAGGATCTGGAAACTGAGGAGCAGTTGATGGTCCTCATGATGAATTAGAAGAAGGAACACCTGGGGGGTTGCTTAGAGTGGTGGTTGGTTACAGGTAATTCAGGAGGGATATGCAGGGCAGGTGAGGTGGGGAAGGTGGCATTGTGTGTAACAAAGGACTGGAATGTATGGAGCTTCCAGCTGACAGTGGCATAGTTCAGAGATTCTGGTAAGGATTAAGGAAAAAACAAATCGTGTGGATGCCACTGTGGGGGGGTCTACTATGGACCACCTAGTCAGGATGAAAATGCCACAGAATTATTCTTCAAGGAAGTAAAGGATACCTTCAAATCAATTGCCTTTGTCCTTGTGTGGGACTTCAGCTTGCTGGATGCCAACAGGAAACACCACAGAGCTGACACAAACAGGTCCAGAATATTCCTAAAAAACATGGATGGTAACTTCATGGTACAGGCAGTAAAGGAGCCAACCAAGAAAGCTGCACTCCTTGATTTGCTGCTTGTTTACAGAGTGTCTCATGAGTGAAGTGGTAATTGATGGCTGTCTTGGTCACACTGAATACAAAGCCATTGAGTTAAAAATTTCTGCTGACAGGAGGAAAATGCCAGCAAAATCTCAACTCTGGACATGAGGAGAGCAGAATTCAGGCTGCTCAGATAACTAGCTAGTGAGGTCTCCTGGGAAAATGCTTTTGAAGGTGCTGGGGTTCATAAATTTTGATCACTCTTTAAGCAACACCTCCTAAGGCCAAGGAACCAGCAATTCCAAAATGAAACTAAGATAAAAAAAATGTGTATGCACAGTGGAAGCAAGATCAGGTTACATGAGAGGAATACAGAGTTGTTGTTTGCACTGTAGGGAGAAAATTTGTGTAGCCAAAGATCAACTGGAGTTGAAGCTGGCCAGTACTGTGGGAAGCAATAAAAAGAGCTTTTTAAAATGCATTAATAGCAAAAGGCAGTGCAGGATTAAAATCAGCCCGTTACCTGATGAGGATGGTCACCTCACAAACACGTACATATACAAGGCAGAGATATTTAATGCTTTATTTGCCTCCCTCTACAACACTGGTGATGGGCTCTGGGATACTAGGGCCCCGAGTTGGAGGATCATGTGAGAGTGGTAAATTCCTGGTCAGTCCTGAACTTGTGGACAATCTAGTGATCCAGCTGGATCCCTATAAGTCTATGGAGCCTGATGTGATTCAGCTGACAATACTCAAATAGCTGGCTGATGTCATCCTGAGGCCTCTCTTAATGATTTTTGAATGGCCTTGGGAATCGGAGAGATCTCAGTCGACTGGTAGCTGGCTAACATTGTCCCAGTTTTCAAGAAGGGTAAGAGGGACAGCCTGGAAACTACAGGCTGTCTCTTCAGTGCCTGGTAAAGTTATGGAGAAGATTATTCTGGGAGGTATTGAAAAACACCTGAAGGGTAACGCGCAGCTTCATGAGAAGAAAGTCCTGCTTATCAAACTTGATTTCCTTTTAACAAGGTTACCCAACCAGTTGTTCAAGGGAAGTGAGTTGATATAAACTATTTGGGTTTCAGTAAAGCTTTCAATACTGTCTCTCACAGGATCCTTCTGAACAAAATGTCCAGCCCACAGATGGATAACACATCACGGGATGGGTGAGCAACTTGCTGTTTGGTCAGGCACAAAGAGTTATAGTGTATGGGGTCACATCAGACTGGTGACCTCTCATTAGTGGGGTTCCACAGGGCTTCATTTTAGAGCCATTTTTCTTCGAGGTTTTCATAAATTACTTAGAACCCAAAGGCATACTACATATATATATATACATACATATACAAATGAGAAAAAAAGAGTCATCATATAATTGTAACACTAAGTAAACAAATAGAAGAAACATAACCTTAACTATTGCTTGAATCATCAGTATGGACTATGCTTCATGCCACCATCTTGTCAGACCTTTTAGACCAAGTTATGTGTATCCGTGAGGAAATTTCTAAGAAGAAATGAGTATGCAAACACAAAAAAGAGTATTATTATTATTATTAATATTAATTATTGCAAATGTGTGTTATTGTGAAGTATACCTGTAGCATTTACAGATCTGTGTTGGAAGTCCAGGTTTGATGGAACCCTAAAATCAAAACGCTTCTCGGGTTTATTAAAACTTTTATCATTCACACTGCAGAAAGTATAACCACCCAAATTCTTTTATATTTTCTAAACAAATTTATGTCTTTATTTTTCTCTTGCTCTCTTACTTAGAGGCTCAGCTGAATTCACTTGTATAATATTGTAATTTTTAAAAAGCTTGTCTTTATGAAGTTGGCTTAATCTATCCATCTAGTTTATAAAGCTCTTTTGTGTTTCTAATAAAGACTTTTATACTTTTATCTAATTATTGCTCTTGGTCTTATTAATTATACAAAGCAATGCAGAAATATAACCTAGTTATAATACCATTTGGGAGAGCATCTCCATGAGACCTTTTAACAGTAATCACTGGAATATTTTGCAGGGATTAAAGTAAGAACAGTTCCTCTACATTTTTTTTCCTCCTGAACAAAACATTGTTGCCATGCTTTTAAAATCATTGTCTTAATTCATTGTCCTGTTACATTAATAGAAGTATAATGTTAACTCTACCAACTTCAGCATCATAATGCTGAAATTAAATCTTTATTAATGAGCTCCAATCTTTTCATTTCAGAGTGTATTTACTCACAACCATACTTTGTTTAGTTTGTAAGCCATTATTCCTTTCTGTAAGCTTTTACATATTTGACAGTTAAGCATTCTCCACTTGAGGTGTCTCAGGTGGCCTGCCAAACTTGCACAATATACAGAAGAGAAAAGAAAACAAAAAACTCTATAAAATCCAAGGGCTGTCGTTTCTATATCTACTTGAATTACTCTTAGTGTTTCTTAAAGTGTAGTATAAATTTTAGACACAATAAAATTAGACGCCTAAGGAATATATAACATAAATAGCTGAAAGTGAGTTAGTTAGTTTTCAGCCTTTGTCCATATGTTAAAATTGAGGACATTTTTTCAGCTAGGGGATGAAATGAACATGAGATGCAAAACTAGGTGACCTCTTTTTCCAGAAGTCAAAGTAGTTTTTGTTTCCACTTTCTCCTTCTCGAATGTATTTAGTAAGTCTTCATCGCATAACATTTGTTTAATCTCTTGAACTCTATTTGAGGTTATAAATAAATAAATAAAGGAGATAATTAAATTGCATTCTGATGGAGCTTCAGGTGAATGTCTGTTCCTCTCAGAAAACTGACACAAAGGCTTTTAGTATTCATTCAAGGCTTGCAATATTCATAGTAAAATTCTCCTTGATATACAGTTTCACAATTCCAGTTGTCAAGGTCCCTATATAATGGAATACCAAAAATAAAAAAAAGAGTCAAAAATGCCCAAAATCTAATTTGCGAACCTATCCAGAAAAACTGCTTCAAAATAAGCATGGATTTGAATTTGACTCTTCGTATTACAAATACCTAATTCAAGACTCACTGGATATATGTTCTAGATCCATATGTGTGAAAATTATTCTATAGATGAGAGAATGCTGACCTCCATCAGCTACAGTTTAAGAACATGGAGTACTGAGGGTAGAAACTTCACTTGTTAGAACTGGGACTGAACCCTGTCAAGGGCCAGAGATAAATCAGCTAAATGGTTGGGTTTATTATTGCTCAATAATTACTGGATTATTTGAGATCATCATGAAAAATCCGGTCACATAATTAAGCAAGTAATTACTGAGTTATGAATTAGTACCACACATTTCTCCATTTAAAACCCCTTAATGGAGACAATTTCATTTTTCTGTCCTATAGAAAGCAGTAATAATAGGCAAAAACTTCAGTGATCGGGACTCAAGCACCTTTCACTATTTTAGTAATAAATTTTTTTCAAAGATTCTAGACCATCCATGTCTATAACCCCCACTTCATATATGAGTTTAAGTTTCATTACTAATGCAACCACTTACAAATCTCTTATAAAAATCAAACTCTTACAGGCAATGTTGGTCCTGTTTATCTAGGAAAGCTACATAAGTCTTTAGAAAGCCGGACCTTGGTCATGGCTTATGTGAAAAAAGGTTCAAGAAACCCAAGTGTAGCAGCAGCAGTATTTTAGAGGAAGGAAAGAAAGGTACGCTACCAGTCATCAACATGCAACAATCATGTGACATGAAGAATACAAAAATAATACAATCTTGGGACTGACGCAGAAAAGATGCTATATTCTTTATTGTAGGTCTTGTATCTCTCTTTTCAGATTCTGCTATCTCCCCAGGACCTAGCTGTAAACCAGTGTGCAACACTGCAGGCTTACTGGCTTTAGAATTACAATAGGAGGCTCAAGAGAATATTCACAATATAACCGGATGGTTGAGTCAGATATGAGCTGTTATAAGTCTTGCTCTCAAATTTTTTATTATGTTTTCTGCCTTTCTACTCTTTTACACGGTAAAGTCATCTAAATAAATTCTATGAAAAAAGAATACAGGAAAATATTTCATGACAACAAAGCCAAATTTCAGTCAATATCTTAAGGAGATACCACCACTTCTATTACAAAGCCATATAGATTACAAAAATAATCTACGGTGACAAGCACTTCTCCGGCAGTCTTTGTCTTTTTTTCCTTCAAGTCGGAGAACTGTAAAAAAATTTAACAACAAATTCTCAGCTAACTTCCATTTTATTTTACCATGCTCACATATGTGTAGTGCAACGTGTAACATAATATCTCTTACAGAACCATAATTACTTTATAGTTTCAATTTTTGTGAATTTTTTCTGCATGTTTAGTTTAAGACAAACAGACAATGAACTACCTGGAATTGCATGTTCAGCCACAGAAATCTACAGTACAACTTTTTTTTCTAATTTTCATCTTTCAACAGACAGTAGATGTGAAAACCTGATACCAAGGCCAATTTCAATTTTTTGTAAGCTACTAAAACCTGAATCTAACCCAAGCTTATTTGCCAAATTACACTGCCAGTAGTTGATTATACATATGAAAACATGAAAATTCAAGTGCTCTGAGTACGATATTCCGAGGAAATCTTTGAGATTAAAAAAAGTCTTTAAACTTACTATTCACCGTTATTATTTTAAATTTACACTTTCTCAGAGTAGAAACTTTAGCAGCAGTGTATGTGAAAATCATTTTGCACCTTCCAAAGCTTCATCCATGTATGTACATGCACAGGACAGCAAGAAACAGATGTTTAAATAAAATTCATCTTGATGCATCCAGAGCTGGATGTTAGACTTCTGCATAGTGACACATTTAGTAAAGATTTTTGTCTTCTACAGAGAAGCAATAACAATGCCAACACAGGCTGACCTATCAAACACCTTGCATTCAATTGGCTAAATGTGTGCATTCATTTTAGCTTGTGGGATTGATTATATAAAGAAATTACATGCATTACCCTTAATACATTCATAAAGAATTCTTCACTTACATGGCCAGAATAAAATAAAAAAGAAATGAAATAAAATATGGTTTAACTTTTTTAATTTGGTAAGTGCTCTGTCTTCATTCTTTGATAATTTATATGAGTATTAAAACAAGGACAGTAAAGAAAAGAAAGATCTTAAAAGGAGTAGTTTTAATTTTATCAGCAGCCCCCCGATTCAGCAGATTTATTTAATTTATTTCTATTGATTTTATAAGAGATATTTAGTTGGTGGATTGTATGTCCCAGACCATGCTGTTCAAGTCAGTAGTTTCCCAGCTTTGCACTGACCACATGTTGGAATTTCCTTGCTAAAGAGCTAGTTGGTACCCTAAATCAGAATAGCACAAATTTATAGTCAGGATGAAAAGTCAGATATTCAAATCTTACATGTGAGCTTAACATGACATATCTTGTACTTGCTCTCTGCTGTTGACCCTGATGTAACACAGATGATTCAGGTGCTTGTCTCCACTGAATAGAACTCAGATGCCCTCTTTGCATTTAAATGGTTACTGCAACTCTAGGTTCATCGGCCTTTCATTTCCTGTCATGACTTGGTTTTGTGCTGCATCTTACAGTGATAATCGCATGCTGCCCAAAAAATAAATATTTCAAAGCAACAAATAAATGATTTACCAATTCTTTTATCGCTTTGGTGATATTTTAAAAGGTAATTGAAACATTTTGATGTCTGCTTTATAAAAATACTTGAAAAATATTTGTGTTCTTGCCCCTTCAAATTTCTGTCTATGGCCTTGCAGGGAACTAAAGGAATGGTTGACTGGCTCAAAATGACCAGGTGGAAAAGTGGTGGGGGAACAGGGTGAAGTCTGCATACGTGGGGCGGTGCACTGCCTTCCTTCTGGCCCCTGAGCCTTCTCACACTGTGCTGTGTAGCACATATGTATCTAAAAAGTCACACACGAGTCAGCACTGTAATGGGGTGGTCGACTTCATGGGACCTCTGTAAGCCTGAAAATGCCAGTGGGAACATTCTGGCACTGTGTAAAGTGCAGGCACACTATTTCAATGCTGAAATTGTCATAGGCCCACCTGGGGAAGGATTCCAGGGGGTTGGAACTGATAAATGGTTGGTGAGATGTAAGCCATTTGATGTGCTCAGCTACCCTGGATTTAAAGTCTGCTGTGACCACACTGGATCCTGTGGTAGTAACTATCTACCTCTGTCTCCCTTTTCTCTTTCTCTTTCTCTTTCTCTTTCTCTTTCTCTTTCTCTTTCTCTTTCTCTTTCTCTTTCTCTTTCTCTTTCTCTTTCTCTTTCTCTTTCTNCTTTCTCTTTCTCTTTCTCTTTCTCTTTCTCTTTCTCTTTCTCTTTCTCTTTCTCTTTCTCTTTCTCTTTCTCTTTCTCTTTCTCTTTCTCTTTCCCTTTCCCTTTCCCTTTCTTTTCCAATCTTCTTCTTCTCAAAATATATTGCAAGCCAGACAAAAAATCTGGTCAATGCCTTGCTAAGTGCATTATTCTGTCTGGCTATTCTAAAGTTTGCTAAGTGAAAGTTTCCTAAGTGCCTTATTCTTTTCGGATGTTCTAAAGTACAAGTAAAAATCATTTTAGTGACCTCATGAGAATTTTGTCACTTCTCCTGCACACTGCCCAAAATAAAACCAACTATCTTCCCTGCTGAGTGGGATGGGCATTACAAGCCTGTCTACCAAAAGCCTACCAACAGCTACACAAGAACTGCACAGACATTGTCAGATTGTGTTGTCTCTTGGAAGTTATTAACTATGACTTTTTAAATACTGTGTCACTAAACTCATTATATTATAATGAATATTATTACAACAATTTTGTCATTCCTTTAATGATACTAACACACTTTGAAGTACGACTGCAGTATCAAAAGAAATGAATTGTCACTGGTGTTTTCTAAATTAGTTGAAGCAGATAATTTGAGATTTGGGAAAGGGAAAAAAATCACAATATAACGCCTAAAAAAGACATATCTAAAACTAGGCACAGTCTCCAGCTTCATGTTTTGATTAGCCATTAATAAAAGAGAATGTTTAACACCTCTTTTGGAGTGATTCAGAAGGATTCTCATAGTGACTATGCTGATTCCTAGCGTTTCTGGTCTAATATTTGAATTCAATATCAATGGGAAGCTTCTGTTGTGTTTTGTCCTTAAGTAACTATGTTAGCAGAAAACAGAACTCTTGATTAATTTTTTTCCACTTTGGATTCTCTGAACTGTTGTCTTCCTCTGTAAGCAATTATGTAACTACCGCTGGCTCTTTGAATTATTTAAGACAAATGCTGTTAACTGAGTATTATGTGAGCAGTATCAATGGAGAAACTCTTCGAGAAAACTTGCAATGATTGCATAAGGCACTTACTTTGGGATGACAGCTACTTATACGTTTCACATCCATTTTGTGCAAAGTTCATTAGAGCTCTCATAGCTCAGAGAGCAACGCATGTCCAAACAAACTCAGAAAAATAAAAACTCTTCTAGGTATATTAACAGAATCTCCATCTCGTTAACAAGACACTACTGAGTAAATATTCGGATGACTGCCGCACTTCAGGTCTAGTACACCTGGATGCAGATTCATTTTCAGGGACATAGTGAAACTAGTGGTTTTTTACAGTTAGCGTCTCATGTCAATATAATGGCTCTCCTTGCTGCATCTCTGCATTTCAGGACCTGTTCTGAGTCATCTCTGGCAGTAAAACATTCTTAAATAGTCTGAATGCCCCAAATATTGAAGTGCAAAATGTTCTTTCTCAGGAATTGACCCATGCAAGTGGTTCGGGTCTGAATATCTAAGAACAAACCTAGAATTTTTCTCCCTCCACTTAAAGCCTAGAACTGTTACTCTTAAATCCAATAAGGAGCCACCCTTAAAATCACTTGTCATAAAACTCTGCTTTAATAGAGGTTACATTCTATAGCAGAAAGTATAGGAAACAGAGGCACAAAGACATTAGTTACTCCTAGAATTTAAACAAAACTGGAAATAATGATTACTAGAAATGAATTATAAATAATTAGTAGTTTTGCAAAGCTATGACTGAATGTTACTCTAAGGACCACTTAAATTTTGTTAGAATCAACCAGGCAGCTCCTTGATTTGGCTAATCTCTTTCAAATGAGTATTATAGATCATCTACTAAACCTATGAGATCCAGCACATTCCTTAATGCTGATCTCAACATAATTTCTACGAGATCCAGCACATTCCTTAATGCTGATCTCAACATAATTTCTGATGAGTCTTTAATACTCTGTTGTCTGCACTACATAGAAAACATTTGATACTGAAATTTTCTATGCTTTTCAACTTCTTGAAATTGTGCTTTAAATGTCTAAATCCTGATGTTTATGACTTGAAAATATAATAGATCAGCTACTTACAAGTAGAAGCTACTTACTCCTCTACAGCTTCTGACTAAATGCATCCATTTTCAGCTCTGAATATAACCCAACTAATGCCAAGTGCAAAGCTTTACATGGCTTTTCACCTACAGCTATAATTTTTTTAATTTTTACTTCTGCTTTATATATGAAGAGAGTTTTAAATCCCATCCATTATATTGAATATATTGCATGTTCTCTCATTTCATTTGTGTATTACCTACTGTTAAATACTTTTTTAAAAAGCTATTTTCCTGCCATTTTTCACACCAATTTTTATTATGTTACCTCAATAGTAACAGAAAACAGAAAATAACTATAAACAGAAATATTGAAATATCATGCTTTCTTAGTAAAGCAGCTAAGAAACTCTTAGAAACTCTAAGAAATCTTTCATACTCTAAATTTCATATTACAAACAATTTGAGAAATACATACCAGGGACTTCTAAGAAGAGCTCTTCCATTTCTTTGTGCTTTATTGAGGTTTTTACTAACCTTGGAATCTCTGAAACCTACACTTTTTCAGCATCTGTAGAATTAACCACATAAATAATGTGGAAAACATAGAAGAGATCAATGGAAGGACACTAGTAGTGTCTTTTTGAATCAGTACATATGTAGGACTAGAAATATAAAAAGACTATAGAATACTTTAATATAGAATAGAATTCCTCAAAATTTTGAATAAAGAAGAGGAATAAAGATGTGCCTTCTTATTTTATAGCATTTTAACTTGCAAGTTCAACTTGCAACTTTTACCTTAAAAATTTAAAACAAATTTGTTTTCATGTGTATATTAAACAAATTATGCAATAACTACCTAAAGATCATTAGTACATGTTACAAAGGAACAGTCTTTGAGGGTCTGTGTTTTAGGTACATAAAGACAATTTGACCATTTTTTCTTGTAAAAGGATCCCCTCTGGTAATTATAAAAGGAACTTTCCAGGATATATATGTTTCAGCAGATGTGCAGAAGCAGTTTCATGAGGCATATTTTAATACTCAGTAGAGATATCTATAAAAATAAATGTTAAAGCTGCTGTAGAAACAATTTCTAGGCTATAAGTCCTGGGAATTGCAATGTCACTTCAGAGGGAAGCTCCAAGAGCTTCTCAAAGAAAGGTACAAGAAACATCAGAAGGCTATATTTATCTCCCTTTTATAAAAAAGAGTAATTGTAAATATAGGTATAGTCAAGCTAATATTTATATTTTATCTGTCAAGTTGTTGTTTGGGTTTTTTTTTCCCCAGAATGATCTGGATTCTGAATTAAATGATACATACATACATAATTCCATATGTACATATGCATTCCAGTTACAGAGCACACAGAAATTCCCATTTTTGTGAATGACTCTTTCCAGAAAAATTGGGCCATGCACAATCAGTGATACAATAAAGAAAATACTAAACCGTACTGCAAATTTCAGGATGCAAAGGGGACCATCAGTTCAGCAGCTTGCATAAAAGAGTCCCTGTACTTTAATTTAGTATAGTTAGATTTTTTTTCTAATTTGTGTGAGTTCAGTCTATTTGAAAGTCTAGCAAAATCTTCCTGGGACATTAACTTTTTCCTGTAAAATGCAAATACATATACACACAACGATTAACTATATTGTTCGGCTATATGACCATTTTGCAATAAAAATAATGAATAACATTACTGACCAAAGTTTATTTCTCTGAATGTATAGCAATCATACTTCTTACACATCAGCCTACAGTGTTTTGATGCAGGTTTTTATCAGAACTTCATGAGTACAATGACACTGAAATCAGCTTTTCACTCTATTTGTCTAATATCAGTCTCTTAGTTTCATTTACCTGCAGTAAGCTATTGATTTCTTTGACAGCACCCACCACGATGCAGATTAAAAAATATTTCAGAAGCTACTCCTAAACTTTTTTATACCTTATTAATTGTCTATTTATTGAGTTATGTCTACATAAACTGTTGATATACTGATGCTGTTGTGACTGCAGCACAGGTGGATTATACTCAATACAGCTGTAATCTATCTGACTACTCACAGAAGCAGAACTGCTTTTGCGAGGACATCCACTATTGAATACACAGCCTGAGATTTCATTCCTCTCATTAAGCAAACTAGTGAGGTTAAGGCTAGATGAGTTATCAATACATGTGTTGCAATCACAGCTCTGTATTTCACTACAAACATAGCCTCAGGAACTGCAGTTGGCTACAAAGAAATCCAATACAGGAGTGAAACAACCACAAAGAAAGAAAATAACTAGAGTAGAGAAACCCTGGACTGGAAAATTAAGATTTTGCCAAATCAACCCTTATGTTGCTAAGAAAAAATAAGAAGAGTTGATTAAAAGCACTCAAAATATTGAAGTTCATTGATCATTAAAGATTGTGAAAGAACAGACATTGCTGAAAGAAATAGTAAGCTTTAGGGTATTAATCCAGTCTAATTGTGTTAATTACATTTCACTTCACATTTTGTTTTTCTTCAAACTAGCTTGTGTTCTTTTCAGGATTGTCTTGCTGGTTAACATGGAACCAGCTGTTAAATCTCTTCTCTTGTACAGGTCAATAGCCTATGTGGGAACTTGATCCTATTATGTCAGGTTGCCATTGTAGTGAAGAGGGCGAAATAGTTTGTGCCAGGAGAAGTGTTTTCAGTAAGAATCTTTCCTCACTTCGAGGTGGCAGTTCCAATACTTTTGGTTGCATTGCTTCTATCAAAGATAGCCATGAGAAATAGTGTAGCAGTAGAGGTTTTACATGTATGTCCAAAACTTCCAGACCTACACATGGAAGGTGGTGTAAGCTTGTAAAATAAGATAACCATAAATATGCCAAGAGGTGCCGGTATTTCAGTCTTTTCTTTTACTTATGCTCCTGGGCTCATCACTTTGAGACATTTAGCTGTTTTGAAAGCCAGAATAAAAAAAAAAAAATGAAAATAAGATAGTTTGCTCCATCTTCTACGACCATTTTCTTTTTCTTTGGAAAACTGTGAAGCCTTTTCTTGAATAGTACCAAAATTCAGTCATTCTTATGTCATCACACAGTGTTTTGTGTCTAAATTTCAGTCAGTATTAGGTTTTTGTTCTGGTATGCATGTCATACAATTTAAACAAATCATTATGTATGTGCTGACAGATATCCACATTTTTCTTTTTTGTTATTGTCTGTTTCAAAACACTGCAGTGGGGATTGCATTTATATGTGAAAAATTTAAATTTTTTTTATCATAACGTAAATAAATTATATAATGCTTGTAGAAATGTGAAGACTGACCTCTAAAGATTGTGTATTTCATTGAGCTAGATATGAATCAAGTTTAGCTAAAATTTTAGCAGAGTATTAGTTCTTACTTTCTTCCACATATTTCAGTTCTTTTCCCACATTCTTTTCTTGTTTGCGTACACAGAACTGTTGCTGAATACCTTCAGCGCAGGTAGCTCGATGTGCAGCTGCAGTGCCAGCTGCAGGTTGAGTTCTGGGGGAGGGGACCCCAAGGCATGAGGCCATGAACTGGTGCCAATCCTTTGTATAACAAAGGGCATGGGGACCTGTGGACCTGTGGCATGAGCAGGAGACCATAACCGCAAACTTTCATGCACTTAGACTGTGAGGGTATAAAAGCTCAGGCTTTCCATTGTTCTGGGTCCCTCTCAGAGGCACCTGGTTTGAGCTGTTATTTGGTTGTTGCACCATGATTTTATTAATCTGCCAAGTATTCAGCTGCAAACACACTTCCATTTTGGATTATGATATTGAGTAAAATTATATATTATTAATGGAGACAAAACAAGTTATTTTCTAGTTTCCATCTGTCCTTTAGATTTACACTATTCTAGGCAGTTTTAAAAAAAATTTATTCTCACATAACGTGAAATCCTTTTTTTCAGGAAAGTTTACACAAGTACATTTATTTGCATTCAAAAATGTATGGCATTCTTCAGTATTCCTGTAACTAGTCAACATCAGACAATCAAAGATTGATACAAAAAGAAGTCATGCACTGAACTGCAAAGCTGATTGATTTTAATTAATTAATTAATTAATTAATGTATTTTCTCCAAGAATCCAGTCTTTTGTCTGTTAAAGCTGCCTTAAATAAATAGACATAACAAATGTACTTCAGCTAACAGTAAATGTTAGCCTGGGTCAACTAAGATCAGCAAAAAGGAATTTATATTAATGTTTTGGTTACAACTTCCAGTTATTTTCTACTTTTTCTCCATGCAATTCCATTGTATAAGGAAAAATGTACCTTCTGTTTTAATAACCATTGTACCAAAAAGTTACCTATTCTTTCAGAATAGGTATATCAGAAATGGAAGTAGTTGTTCCATTCACAGTGTAATTTGTCTAACCAAGTCAGACAAAATACTATCCAAACTTGCTGAAATAAGCATCAGTTTTGTGGGGAACCAATTCCATTTTGATTTGTCTCAACCAATTCCAATTTGATTTTTGATTGTGAGAGATATGTGGGGGAGGATATGACTGTACTTCACGCAGGAGGCAACTAGGAGAAGATGGAGGCAGGCTCCGTCTCTGGGAAGATTTTGCCTGGCAGCCATTTCATGTCCCCCATGGACCAGGCAGTCAGTAGGAGACCACCAAGGACACGGTGCCCTCCAGAAGGGTTCTCCGGTCAGGTGGTGAAAGGTCTCCAAACTGCAATGGAATGTTGGACTGGGCCAATGGACCCCTGCCGGCGAGCAGCTCCTGGGAGGAGCCAGGGGGATAAAAGAAACTGAGGCACAAGCTCTGGGGCTTTTTGCTTTTGCGCCTCGACTCTGGCTTTTGCTCTTTTGCCCTGACCCCGACTTCGGCCTTTTGCCTTTTTGCCTTTTTGCCTTGCTCACTGGAAGCTTCCTCTTTATCTTTTTTGCCTTTTGGCTCTTTTGCCCTCCTGCTGGACACTGCTGGACGCTTGGCCGGACACTTGCTGATCCCCGAGCCTCGTGTTTAGCCTGCATCCTGCCCTGCCACCTCCTTCACCTGCTCCAGCCTTTGTCTCTCCTGGCCCTCTGCATTCCTGCCCGACGCCCTGCCTGCTTCGCCCCTGCTTATGCCACCTGCTTCCAACCCTGCTTCGCCGGTCCAGCCCGCTGTCACGATTCTGCTGTAACCCTGTCCAGGGTGCTGGACCTTCTGCCCGAGCGTCCACTCCCGTCGTGTCCGGCCTCCTGTCGCCGCGGGAGCTGTGCCCTGACAGCTGCGCCTCTCTGGAGCTGCGCAGGCTCCCCCGGTGGGAAGAGCACACAGCACCTGCCGGCTGGACATCAACAGCACACCCCCAAAGGCTCTGCTGGTAACGCCCACTTTTCCTTCCTGTCTCCCCCCTCTCTCTCTCTCTGCCCCATTCTTTTCACTTTTCCTTCCTCATTTTCTGTCCTTTCTATTCCTCTTTAGTACACCCTTTTTGTTTCCAATAACGATTCTCAGTTGTAATATTTGTCTCGGTTGACTTAATTTTGTCCTGGACCATCCATCTTAAAAGAACTCCCCGCATTTCCCCATAGTGGAATGCGACAAGTTTGAATCAGATTTTTGTTCTGACTCTTGCCATAAAAAGGTCAAAAATTTACTTCTCTAATAGAGCCTAATACAGCATTCAACTAAGGATGAATTCCTCACAGAAAGTTTTTCCTAGAAAATTTTTTCCATGGCTGCAGTAGCTCGAGTGAATAAGACTTTGCAGAAAATTCTAGGTAGAAAAGAAGAGGCAGATGTAATTACAGGCAGATGTCATGGAAGGGCCCCCTTTACTGTCTGTAAACACGACATTGTATAACATGAACTTGATACTGGATTCAACAAAACAGGTGAAGATAAAGCTTTCCATAAAGCAGATGGGAAGGAGATACTCATCTCCACACCTGACACTCCCGCCCCAGCTCATGCCTCCTTCTCCATTTCCAAAGGAGAAAAGAACAGGATAATGTAGTAGCATTTCTGAAGGAGGATTACTGTAAAGGGAAAAATTTAATCATAAAATCATAAAATTCTTTGGGTTGCAAGGGACCTTAAAGACCATCTTGTTCCAACCCTCCTACCCTGGACAGGGACACCTTTCACTAGATCAGGTTGCTCAGAGCCCCATGTAGACTGGCTTTGAACACCTCCAGGAATGGTGCATCCACAGCTTCTCTGGGCAGCCTTACCAGTTCCAGTGCCTTACCACTCTCACTGTAAAGATTTTTTCCTAATATCTAACCTAAACCTACTGTCTTTCAGTTTCAATTCACTACCCTTTGTCCTGTCGCTACGTGCTTTTGTAGCAAGTGTCGCTGCATCTTTCTTGTAGGCTCCTTTCAGGAAGGTACTAGCAGTCTGCAATTAGGTCATCCCAAAGCGCTCTCTTCTCCAGGCTGAACAATCCCAATTGCATCAGCCTTTCCTCAAAGGAGAGGTGCTCCATCTCTCTAATCGTCCTAGTGTCCCTCCTCTGGATTCACTCTAACAGGTCCGTGTCCTTCCTGTGCTGGGGACCCCAGAGCTGGATGCAGTGTTCCAGGTGGGGTCTCACCAGAGCAGAGCAGAGGGACAGAATCCCCTCCCTTGCCCTGCTGGCCACGCTGCTTTGGATGCAGCCCAGGATACAATTGGCTTTCTGGGCTGTGAGTGCACATTTCTGGGTCATGTCCAGCCTCTCACCCACCAGCACCCCCAAGTCCTTCTCCCTAGGGCTGCTCTCCATCTGTTCATCCTCAGACTGTGTTGTTACTGGGGTTGTCCTGACCCAAGTGCAGCACCTTGCACTTGGTCTTGTTAAACGGCATGAGGTTCACATGGACCCAATTCTCAAGCTTGTCCTAGTCCCTCTGGATGGCATCCAGTCCTTCAGGTGTATCAACTACACCACTCAGCTTGGTGTCACCTACAAATTTGCTGAGAGCACACTCAATCCTTTCATCTATGTCGTTAGTGAAGATATTAAATAACACTGGTTCCAAAATGGACCTCTGAGGTTCCCTTGTAAAATCATTCCATTTTCACAATGAAGTATCCCAACCCATAACAGTAATTCATGTGATTTCATTTCCTGATTATCTTCCCTATTCACAAATTTTAGCATTATGTAATGTAAGGAGTCAGAATTATTTCTGCCTGTTTGCTGCCAAGGGATTTTGTAAAGCCCCTACATTTCACTCATTAAAAACTTTGTAGGTCAAACTTTTGATTTTATCCCCAGGCCAAGTACTGGCAAACTGTTAATTAAAACTGCAATTAAATAAATTGAGCTACTATGTTTTGTCGTGGGAAGTAAACTTTAAAAATGTAATATATTCAGTACATTAATTGTTCTAGCAGAATAATAATGACCCTTTGAAACTGTTTGATCCATGTAATATCAATGTTGCTAAATTAGATTTCTATATCAGAGTATATCAAATATGTTTTCAAAAAACATTTTGACTGTCAAAATGCAAAGACACAAAAGAGAGCAGGCAGTGGAGAGGATTAAATAAAATGTTTAAAGAGCTCCTGGAAAACCTGTAGAATAATTTTTCATTTAAATTTCTTTATTAAAATAAACTTGTTGTGTTGGGAACAACACAACTGTTGTGTTGGGAAACATCAAAAATGCCAGCTGCATATATAATGGGAAACAAGATGTTAGATTATTTGTGGCCTGACTTTGTAAATTTGAAGGATTTGTGGTACTATATGAAGTTAGCAATCACAAACAGAAATGTTAGAAACATCTTTAAGTATGATTTATTATAACCAGTGAAACTTAGCTTATCTTTACGGAGAACAGCTATTTGGTTATAGTCCATCATATGCCATGGATGGAGTAAACCGTCTTGTCATTTATGACAACCATTCCTTTATACTCTTGTAGTTATATTTTCCTACTACTGGCTTCAAGACTAATTGAAACAATCCTAAGAATATTTGTCTTGTGTCACCACTAGCGAAAGCATCACAAACTAGCAGCATAGTATTTGTGTCAACAATCAGCAGACCATGTCTCTGTGCCCATTTTGTTAGGAAATCTGACATATTAATTTGAGAAATTAATTTAAGTAATTTTGAGACATTTCCAAGGAAAGCAAAGAATTATTGAGAGCTTTTCAGGCAAGATGGGATTTCATTGTGTCAACTCATCATTAAGAGTGACAGAGGAATTTCGTGGTCACAAGCAGATTCGAATAGATCACTTGCGGTACTTGCACCAGTACTCCAGCCCTGAAGAGAACCAAAGAAGCAAAGAAGACTCTAGACCAAACAAGCTTCAACACAGCTCACCCAATATGAGAATTTAAACAACCTTAAGCTCAGGGCACTCACAAGTAAAAATGATATAACAGCTCATTTAGTGAGTTCATATATCTATTTCTAGCAATTTCTATGGTGTGTTCTACCAAACAGCTTAGAGAATTCTTAGAGGTTTTCAGAGAACACAAATACATTTAAGATAAGAAATCAAATTGGATTTATATCAAATAGCAGACGATCCATTAATGGCAATAGTGATTTTAACATTAGGAACAATTGATGCAAGTGGTCAGGGAGACAATGAAGAGAGTTACTCTGCTATGTCTTTTACTTACAAGTGAGAAAGAATTGGTCAGGGATATTAAGGTCAGGTCGGTTTTGGCTGGACCAAACACAAGATGTTGGAGTTTGACACACTGAGAAAAGGAAAGAAGACTAATAGTAGGATCACAACCCTGGATTTCAGGTGTGAGGACTTTGGCCTCTTCAGTGACCTCCTTGTAAGAGTTCCTGGACCATGGAATATGGTCCTGGTGAGAAGACTCTCAGCAGAGAAGTATTGGATTAGAGAGTGTCGCTAGTGTCCCAAGAAATATGACATGGAGTCCAGGCAGAACAAAGTGATGTGAAGTTTATTATTATTTTATAAAGTGGCTTATATCCCTGAGCTTACTTGAAGTTTATAGAAATGTCAAGAGTCTATTGGACCCTTAGTCAACCACCTACAAAGTTCATTGGTCAATTCTAACACCTATTCCAAAATATTTATCTAAGCAAAAATGATCGCAAGCACAGCTGCACAAAGCTTAGTTAATTTACAAAAACTCCTAGGATTGTTTATAATAGTTTTGCCTGGGAAAGTTAGAAGGCCTCTCTGCCGACAGCTTTTCAGCAGTCACAAGAGAGCATTTGAACTAACTGTGATTTAAACAAATCCATGAGACCCAATGAGAAATACCTTCAGGTGCCAAGGGAATTGTTCAAGGTCAGTGTGAGCCTACTGAAAATTATCTCTGAAACGTTGTATAGATTGGAGAAGATTTCTAGGGACTTGAAGATAAGAAATATCACTACTATCTTTAGGAATGACAAGAATGAAGATCCAGGGAGATATAGCCCATGAGCCCCGCCTGTACTACTGAAACATGATGGGGCAAATAATCCCTGAAATAATTTACAAACGTATGAAGGACAAGACAGGTGATGATGAGTAGTCAGCATGGACGTACGAAGGTAAATTGTTCCTGACAAACCTGATAATATTCTGCAGTGAGAATATGGACTTGCTAGACAAGAGAGAAGGCTGGATGTGTTTTACCTTGGCATGAGTAAGGCTTTTGACACTATCATTCACAACATTTTTATTGACAAGCTGATGAAGAACAGACTGGGTAAATGGACAATGAGCTGAACAAAAACTAGCTGAACTGACAATTCAAAGAATTGTGATTTAGCAGCACAGAGACTAACAATGTATTCAGAGTTCTGTACTATTATCAATAACTGTTTAGCAATTTCATTCATGACTGAGATAGTAGGAGAGAGCACACCGTCAACAAATTTTCAGATGGTATGAAATTGGGAGTAGTGCTTAATACACCATAGATATAGACAGAGTTCTACAAAAGGAAAAGAGGAGCAGCTAGACAGAGAACGAAATGGAGATCTTCATGGTCACCTAGCTGACCATGAGCTAGGGATATACCCTTGGCTCATAAAACGACAGCAGCCTCCTGGATTATGTTAGGAAATACATCATGAGGCCAGTGGAGGTGGTCCTTCCCTTCTGCTGAGGGTTGATGAAACACATCTCAAGCACTGGGCCCAGTCTGAGTCTCTCCAGTGCCAGAAATACATGGATATAGTTGAGTGAGTCCAGTAGAGTGACATGATAAAAGGTCTGGACCATCTGAGAGTTTGAACTGTTCATCTGATACAAGTGAAAGCTCATGAGGGAAATATACATATATATACACACACATATATATATAATGTGTATATATATATACACATATTATATATATATATATATGTATATTTATATGGGGAAGGGAATCGGGCTTGAGAAGATAGGGGCAGATCTTTTCAATGTTGCCTAGTGCCAGGGGAAGAGGCAATAGGCACAAATTGAAATAGAGGTGATTCAATGTAAGCATAGATTCTTTATGGTATGTGTGGTCAAACACTGGGACAAGCTGCCGCGGTAGGTTGTGGAGTCTCTATCCCTGGAGACATGCAGAATCCAACTGGACACAGCCATGAGCAGCCTGGTCTAGCTTTAAGTGATAGTGTTGGAGATCTCCAGAGGTGCCTTTCAACCTCAGCCGTTCTGTGGATGTCTGGCTTCCCACATCAGGAACTGGTTAGAGTTAAGCGCTCCTTTGTATGAACTATCCCCCAGCAGAAGAGTATTGCTGAAGTACTTCTTTCGTTGTTGTATTGGATGTACTATTAATTGTTTCCTCCAGAATAAACACAAGTTTAGAATCATCTTAAAGCTATGGGAAAATGATGTTGTTGTACACTGTCCTCAGCACTGTACACAGATTTTACACTCTTTTGAAGTGTGGGGGTTTATATCTTCAAAGAGAGAAAAATGTTTATAGATGGCAATATTGTGGAAATTATGATTAACATTAACGTCAACATAAATTGCAGTTTGTTTTTTCTGAGTCTTGATTTTGATATATGAATTGTTATACTTTTTAAATCCAGGAAGATTAGATATTTTGCATACCTGAATCCTGTCCTTCATGGAACCTTATGACTTAAAACAGAAAGACTGGAAGAAAACAATTAAATTGAATTTTCCAAGCCATGTCACTGCCTTACTGCATAGTGCCACCTTATGGCAAATATAATAATTTTGGACAGCTTATGTTTTATTTGAAGTTCTTACAGTGATTATAGCTGGAAAAGAAGAAAAGAAAGAGGGAAGAAGAATGATGTACAACCTATATTCTGATCTCTAAAATAATGATGATTTTCCCTTTAATATATATTCTGTTAAAAAAATACAGATAATCCTACCTTTTCCTAGTTCCTTGCCCCGTTGTGACTCCCTAAATGTTTTCAATGGTAAACTTAAGGAAATACTCTTTTCTCATTTTAATTTCACAGGTTATTTAAACACTGGCAATTCCATGAAGCACGGTATCTGTTGAATAGCCATTAAAAAACCCATAAAAGTTTAGGCTATTCAGTTACATCTTTGGATATTCAGTAGCATTTGGATATTCAGTTACATCTTCGTAAACTAACTTTCTTTACAGAGAGGTACATTGCATTTGAAGCTCCTAAAGGATGACATTTCTATGCTAGATTACCCCCTATCTTTTTTGTGTCACTGATATCACACATAGAGTGTGTGATATCCAGCTCTTCTAGAAATCTTTCCATGGCCCATTTGGAATAAAGCAATACAGGTATAAAATTATTTTTTTATTTGGTTTTGCTTCACAGGTAGACATATCTAAGGTTGTATCTTAGGCTTTAACCATGTTAAATACCAAGTAGCAAGAGACTAGTCACAGTATCTCTCACTGAAAGGTCCTCCAAATTCATGATACCTAAAGAGCAAAAGGCAGAGCTAAATCCACAGGGCATTATTTCAAAAACAATTCTTAGTATAGTTTAATCTGGCAAGTGTCTGAATACCCTCAGAGTTTGCATTTCCATCATGCAGATAAGTACAAAACCCCCTCTTTTCTCCTCAGATCTTGCTCATATCCACATTATTATATTCCCAGCAAGACTCTCCAACTACAAGAACTTCTGGCTTCTTCTGTGTTTTTCTGAGGGACATAATCCATGGCCACCTGACCAGGATTATTGAGGATGGTACCATCTGATAGATTATAGAAAGCAACACACAAAACACACCTAAAATGCAATCACCTCTCAAAAATTTAATGCTTGTGTCCTACTTTAGCAGCTTACAATCAGTTTCGGCAGTGTAGAAAAAAGCCAGTAATTTGCTGAAGTCTGAATATTTTTCTTTGATACTAAGCTCCTCCCATGTATGTACCTGGGTACTTAGTTTGCAGTATAATGTCACGAATGAGAGAGAGTGTGGAGACAAGGAGACACTTAAAAATAAGCTTTCTAGTACTGCCTGCTTTTTAGAGTCATGTTCAGGCATGGGATTATGCAGTATTTTAATACTGCATTCATTTTTAAATGGGCCTATGGTTTCTGTTTTTTGTTAGGGTTTTTTTGGTAAAAACGTTTTTATACTCAAGATGAATCTCATAGACAAAATGAGTTACCCTAAGCTCAGTTACCAGCAGAAAGAATTTAAATAAAGTGTATTTTTAATATCTAGATTAAATGTCACGATATTTCTTAAGTAATTTTCTTCTTCAGCATTTCAAGATGCACCTTATAAGGTAAATGAATAACCCCAGATGCACTTTACTTGAGATGTAAATGTGTCACATCTCACATCCAAGGTGGTCAAATATAGGAGGTAGTTGCTTAGAGGCTGTAGAATCTTCTTCCCTGGAAAACACTCAGAATTGGACTAAACAGGGCTCTGTGCAGGCTCCAACGCATTCTGCACAGGAGGCTGGACTAGGTGACCTCTGGACATTCCTTCCCAACAAAGTTATTCTCTGATTCTACATACTGTGCAAATTATATAAATTAAATTGATGGAGATCCAGGGACATTCATTACTTGTGAAATGTTAATGATAAAAAGAACAGGGGTCACATTTTTTCAGAAAAAGAGATCGTATAAAATATTGCCATTATATATGACATTTAGTCTCAAGTTCAAGGTCCCAAATACACAGTTATAAGCTTTCCAGGTATTTTGCTTGACAGAGTATATGTTTCAACTCAACACTTATGACCAGATCATTCCACGATGTTCAGAAAAACAGAAGAATTTAAAAGGTTTATAGAAAAATTATTGCTTTTACATCTCAGTTAATCCTTATGAAATGAACATTCCCATGTTCCAGTACACTTACCAGTGGACACAAATGACCAGATTTGATCATTTTTTCTCTTTTATCATTTGTTGATCACATTTGTGACCGTGTATGTTCCTGTTTATGTCTTCCTACTTCACTTATTTTCCCTTTTGCACTGAAAAGGTCCTTGGCCAGATGCCCTAAGGAAGTAGACACCTTTGTTTCCACATAAAAGCATTTAAAAGCCAACCAGCCCAACACACATGCCATCTTATAGCAAAGCAAACAATAAAATGGAAGTTGTCTTTATGGCATGGTGTTCTCAGGAGATGAAAAGACCTATCCATTCCAGCAGTAATGATTTCACTTAGAACCACTCTGACAGCAGAAAGGATTTTGAACAATAGTTGAGGTCTAATGTATAGGATAGCTGCCATATCAGAAGGCAATGTTTATACTGAGGGTGTGGTTTGTGTAAAAAATAGATTTCTTCTGCACCATCTCCATAGATTAAAACAATATTGCTACATCTACATTGTTGAACTGTGTGCTAAGAACTTGTTGTCCTCTCTGCACAATTTTAAACTCTATCACTTGGCAAGAAATTTCTCTACTGCCTGATAAAAAGTATTTAATTATCATCAACTTTTTGCTTCATAAGCAGGTGAAGTGCTAGGTTTATCTGTTCCAGGATTTTGTCTGTTCACTAGTTGTCATGAATGCAAAGGCTATGCAATCTCTCTAAAATTTCATTTGTTAAGAGAACTCCACAGTTTTGCTTGCAGGTATTAAAAGTAAACCCTCTCCTGAAGGCTCACTCTGAGGTTAAACTGCAGGTTTCATTCACAGTTTTGTCTTGCTAGTTTTAATTTAGCTATGTTATGTTGCTGACTTGCTCTGGTGGCTGTAAAAAAAAAATGATTAGCATGTTCAGAAGTGCATACAACTTTGTAAAAATAAAGACATGCTTTGTATGAACTGTTTACATTAGTGGTTGAAGACAGCACAGTAGATAGGAACACCACACACACACACACAAAAAAAAGGTAGTCGCTAGTAATTTTCTGAAGTTCTATTTTCTGGTAAATGCAATGCACAAAGGTGAGAAATTATATTCAATGAAGGTACAAACATACAGTATGGGGCAACATGAAATTGTACTGTTCCCAGGAATTGCTTGAGGTTATATTCTGAATCAAATCAGTTCTATGCTTCAAGGAGAGCAAATTAGTTTAGTTACTAGACTACCCAGGGAATGAATGTAGCATATGTTACACCAGATCCTCTGGGCTGTGAATACAAAATATGGATACAGCTAAACCTAACACCCTCTTACACCCTATTGTAGGAAAAACAGAAAGAAAAAATCTGCTACTTTTAAGTACAAACAGAAAGATGTTTGCTTTTCTTTTAAAATGAAGGATATTTTTCCTTTTCAGATGTATTTTATACTGTGTATTTCCAAATTTCTCTCCAAGTTATCACCATCACTCTCTGTATTTCTTACTACTGTCTACTAAAATACAGAGTTGTGATATACCCATTTCTTGTACTTGAGGCTATTCTAGTTCTTTTCCTGTTTCTGCGTATAACTTAGTGTGGATAACAGTGTCAGCCTCAGACAGCCGTTTTATCCTGCTGGCCAGCATACTTATTGAATTAAAAACCAATCCTATACCAGCTGTGTATACCTGCTGTGCCTATAACAGCATGCTTTATCTGAGCTTTATAATCCTTCTCTAATAAGTTTGACAGAAAAAGAAGAGATCTTGACAAAGTAAAACACGTGGGGCCTAAACAACTCATTAAAATATTTTCTGATTGTAGCCCACCTGTAGGCATAATTAAAACAAATTATTAGAAAATATCCTAGTATCAGTATTGGTATGACTTTCCACATGTTTGCTCTGGACACAGCTCAATAGTAAATATCAAATTAACAACCACTTTAATCTTGGTTTTTTACTTGCTGGGGGATTCATTGCAACAGCATTCTTAATTCCACAGATGGTCTCTGTGGCTTTTCTTTCCCAGTCAGCCTGTTTATGAGTCTTTTTTAACTGTGATCTGAAGTTTCCCCAAGGAAAACACAAATCCCATCATTCTTAATCATTCTTACTGTAGTTCTGTTGCCTCAGGGTGCAAAAAAAACGTACCTATGTCCCTGATTCCCATGTCAGTGCTGCTAGCACTGCATTCATTTGCATCTCTGAGACAGCCTAAACTTTGTTCACAGGTTAGACATTTAGAACACAAATTCCCATTGGTCTTATCACCAGTTCAGCTGAACTATTGTTAATTGAACTGTTGGTAGGTGTTTTGAAGACTAGTGGAGGCTAAGGAGTCTGTATTCGAAGCCTTACAACCACTTCAGGACCAGCTGAAGTAGCACTAGCTCCGAAGAACTCACTTTCTACAGTAGCTTTATGCCCATAAGGCCTCGGAAAGTTTATGTCTGGTACTAAGCTCAGGATAGCATTTCATTAGATTCAGCAATGAATATTTAAACTTTGTTTGCTTTTGTAGGACACAATTGACTTGCACTGAAGATAAAATTCTGCACTAAAGCCAAGTGCCTGAGGAAACAGGAAAGGAATGTAGATGGACACTGAGATGTTTCCCAATTGCTACCACAATATGCAGCTGAGATTATGACTGATCTTTTCAACATTCTGTCTCCAGAGTAACAATGGCTAAGAGGTCCCCACACAGAGTGAAAATAAGCCCCTGGTTTCTCTTGTACAAATCTCAGCAGGAAGCCCATTTTGCCACACTATTTGTCGTCTTGATGGGAATGACTTTTCTGTCTGCTCCCTGTATGAATAAAATCGGAGGACATGCAGAGAGAGGGGAGAAAAAACAATATAAGATAGCAACTTACCATGTCCTTTTCTATCCCAGTATTTGAAGAAACACAGCTAAACACTTTGTATTCAATTTTAGAACGTCCAGCTAGCATTATCTAATTAACTTAAGGACACCCCTCTAACTGGGCTTCTTCCTAAACTGACAATAGGGCTTGCCTCCTGTGTGCTAGTATCTCTGCCCCACTGCAGGTTTCATGAAAAACATGGTGATTGCAACCTTTTTAGTCTAACCAAACTAATGATAAAATATATCGTACAGGGGTGCACATTTTATTGATCTTGTGTAGATTACCATAAATGTACTATAAATGTGTATATAAAGACTACATAATTTTTCGTCTCAGGTTTGTTTTTTTTGTATAATGATGCAATTGGTTCTTTTTACAGATAAGTAGGATGCAGTGGAAGTGAAGTATGGAAGGAACACCAACAACAATCTTCTGTTTCTTTCTGCAACACAAATTTTCTACTTTTAACTCTATTTTATGGAACAGAGAAAATGAAGTTATTAGGAGTTATTGTGAAACTGACTATGATAACTCATATGGTAACTATGCTATTATTGCTTGCCACCAGTGTAATTACATTCTCTGGCATGATATATCTTGTATTTATATATAATTTAGAAAACCAATGACAGATAATGCATGTATCTAACTATTCAAAAGTGAAGGATTGAACTGCACATAAAAAAAGGAAAAGCTTCATAAGAAAAGCCAGAGGGTAAAGTGTGCTCTAAACCTTTATTTACATTCCTTATAGATGCAGCCAAACCTTTGAAATCGTGGAGTGTGTAACAGGCTCCAAACAATTAAGACATATTAATTTGCCAAGAATGAACCTACAAGCAAAATTCAACTTCAGTCATTAGAATTTCTTCCAAGTGCTCCTTTGTAAGATGGCTCATGGCAATTACAATCCAGTCATTGGCTACAATACGTCTAAGACAAATATTTTTTACAGAGAATGTCATCATAGTCTAGAAAATGAGTAGAGAAATCATTGACCTTTTTCACTGCCTCCTCCCTGCCCCCTGGTCAATATTTAAGAGTGACCTTTTTCTTTATTTGGACTTGAATCTGAAGAAGGATTGGCCATATTGAATGGCAATAATCTCTCCCCAGCCTCTAATAGGCACAGGTACATGAACACGACACTCAGTAACTTTTTTGTGCTCTTCAAACTGGGCAGTCACCTTGTATAACAAAAAGAGCTTGTGAGACCAGTAGACACCTGCATATTCGTGGACAAATTTACTTCTGTTTGACTCAAAGGGACAGTTTTTTCACAGTCCTCAGGAAAGGGAAAGGGTACAGGGGAGAATATTGGAACAACACAAATGTCTCCTACCTTCTCATCCCAATCCATTTCTTCAAATCTCTGATGTTCTTATTGCAACTTCTCACATATGAGGAGTGTGTTACACACAGTATAAATGTTTAGGAGCAATGTTCAAAAAGATATAAAATTACACTATGTCTGTACATTTTAAGCATTAAAAAGAAAACAATCTTAAATCTGTCTTATGGAAATGTGGATGAAACCAAGTATGCCTAAAGTGAAGTGATATGTAGATTATTTCTTTTTTAATTGTTCAGTCTCTTTACTCTCTGCTGACACACCCCAATCTATCACACAGAATATAAATCTAGATAACCCTGAATATGAGCCAGCATGACAATTTCCACACCATATGTATTTATGCTAACAATGTTAATCTGAAAATAAATTTTAAATTATCCTAAATAAGTTCATTCCAACTATGTTGGAATTTCACCTTATAGAGTGTTTCTTTTGAAATAGATACTGTCATAAATTAATGCAATCGTGCAAAGCAGTTGCTATGAGAAACTACATAATGGATGATTATTTACCATAGGAAACCTGACCTACTCTGAAACATTAATTATTGTCTACATGTAAAAAGTATATGAGAACAAACATGGATGGTAAAAACACAAGAAAATCAGATCTTCATAATAAATCAGGAATAATGTCCATTCACTCTTTACAAAACGAGCAGTTTACATTGCACTTGCATAATTTTAAACACTCATATAAAAATATGTTAGAGAAATTTAGTCTTGTTTATTAATTTTCTTTGGATAACTTGGATTTTTTCATGCTTATTTCGTGGTATAAAATTTTTAATTACTTTTTAGGTAAATTTTTCATTCTCTACTGGAAAGAAAGAGTGCCCAAGTGCTTACAACAGCAATTCAAGATGAACATTTAAATTGTTTTATTCTCACCTGGACTGAAGTGATTTTATTCAAGTACAATGATTTTCAGATTCCAGCTCTTATCTCTTCAGTATTCTGTCTCAAAAATTAACTGTGTTTATGCTGTACTTTCACAGGCAAAAATCCTGTAGCCACTGTGCCACAGCAGTCCTGGTCCCAGAAGAGGACTGGCAATCCTGGTGACTAGTCACACTGCATTGCTGCATACTCCACTCTTCATAGATACTAAACTTGTCACAGATTAACAGTAGAGCAACATTTCACCACACTAGTCCAAGAGCTTTTGACACATCTTTGAAACTAAAACCTGTGACAATGCAAGACATGACAGAGATAAGATATCCCAAGCTGAGACAACTGCAGGCAGTCAGGTGACAGTACTCTGTAAAGGTTTTCTAGCCAGTTTGGAGCTTTACAAGTTACTGGTGTATGATTTAAATTTTTTTTCAGATTTTTTTTATTGTATTTGTAGCTGATCCACACAAATACAGAATATTTTATCGTGGTTGTGGCATGAGACACATTTTAGGTACACAAGCACTCATAATGTCACCAGTTTGTCTAAGTGTGATGTACATTTAAGCCAATTTCATCAATATTAAGCTCTGGTATAAATTAAATCCTGGTAAATTGTGAGACTGTTTGTAAGCTAATGTCTGATGATAAAGTGTTATGTAAAGCCTGACATATTCTTTCCCATGATAGACATGTTCTCTCTGCTTTAATATTTTTTTCTCATGCTACATTAAAATCCTATTTCTTTATTAACCAGTTTATAAATTCCTTGGGTTTAAATTTCTCACTTTCCAAGTTCTATTTTATATCAAATCTGTTAACATAACATTGTAGAACAGTTTTCCAAAGATGGCTTAACAGAAGGAATAGTGCCTTCTATATCAGGAAACCATTTTCATTCTCTTAAGTCTGCTGCCTTGTTATCCAGAAAGCATAGTATATCTGGATAAAAGTCTATTCCACACACTCCATATGAAAGTTTCAGAATAAAATAAATTTAAAAAAAAAAAAAAGAAAAAAGAAAAAAAGGAAAACTAAGTTGCTAGTGAGAGTACATTCTTTCAAGTACAAGAGCAGCAGTGGCAACAGCAGCGGCAACTGAGTTAAGTCCAGAGGTGACTGCTGGATCCGTACAGGGGGATTCCTGAGATACCCAGTCAGCTGCCCAAAGGCACGTGCAGACACCAAAGCTCTCACAAGCAAATCAGGAACAACCTGCAGGAGATTTAAACAGGTCTGGCAAGCACAAGTGAGCGGGACCATAGCAAACAAGGTGGGCAGACAGGACATGGCACATCACAAGGACATGGTGCAGCATTTTTCGTGGCAGTTCATGCAGGCAGCTCACAAAAGAAGGGCACAGTGCTCAAACCAGCACCTTAGGAGAATGTGGGGAGTCATTACTCACCCAACTAGAATAGGACTAACTATGCTTTCCATTCGGTCAAAAGTCACCACCAGGAGGAACCAAGAGATCCCAATGGATCTCACAAATCAACATGCAGCAGTTGTGGTCTCGGGCTGCAGTAAGTGCACAGGTTGCCGCTGATGCTGGAGGGCAGTGAAGACAATTTCTTTTTTGGTGTGAGCAGGTGGACAATCTGCTCAGCCTGGTGTGAAGGCTCAAAGAGGTGGTGGAAAGGTCAAGGAGTATCAGAAATGTGAGAGGGGTAGTTCACTGAACTGTAACAGGTGCACCCTCATGAGGGACCTCCAGCAACAGGTGGCTGAGCTGCAGGAAGCAGTCAAAAGACACAGATACCAGGGAGGCTGAGAGGGAGTTGGACAGCTGGTTCCAGACAATGGTAGGGGTACCACAGCCCACTGAGGAAAGGCCAAAAATTCACCCCGTGGATCACATGGAAAGGAGGGAGAGCATTAACACAGGGAGTTGGGAAGAAGTGGGGGGGAAAAAAAAAAAAAGGAACAGGAGAGGTACTAATTAAAGGTTCTAATTAAAACTAAAGACTTTCTTCAAAACCAGACATTTCCACTCAGCTGGACATCCCCACCTGAGAATAACACTGTCTCTATTTCTTCTTTTACTGTTTCGAGAGTTCTTTGCTCAGAGTTTAGAGTAAAACGGAGGAGGCGCTGAGATGTTCTTCTAACTAGATTGTTTATTAAGTTCTTATCTATGATACAGCAGCACAAAACGAGCCCAAGGTAACAAGGTGGAAAAATGGCCTCTAGTTGTGAGTTCCAAGGTTATTTAAAGCTTAATTTATCCAATTATAGACTGACAACTAACATGTTTTTACTTATAATCCAGTAGCTGTTCGTTTAGTGTCCGCACTGCGAGCCTTCTGAACCAATGATTAAACTATTTAGACTTGTGAAGAAGAAGAAAGAAGTAAAAACCCACACCCTAAATCCTCCATCTTGTCACTAATACATTATTAATAACTCATAAACCTAACTTTCTACATTTCTACATATTTCACCCAGTGATACAAGTTGCTTTTTGATAACACAGTAGCAATCTTAGTGTTATCATCAGATAAGGGAAGCCTTTTCCAAGGCCTCAGATCAAACACTGTATGATTTTGAAAATCATTACCTGTCAATACTGAAAGATTGTAGTTATCTGATCTCAGGGTCCCAACACCCACCCAGAACCACTTCGTAGCTCTGCAGGCTAATGAGACAACATCCATCACACTGGAAGAACAGCCAGAGAGAATTGGAGCAGCTCAGCCTGCTCCACGAATAAAGAAATTAACAACTAGGTCAACCAAGAAAAGGCAGTGAGTGATAGTAGTGGGTGACTCTAAGGGGCACAGAGGCACTCATCTGTTGGCCTGACTTGCTTTCGAGGGAGGTGTGCTGCCTTCTAGGAACCTTGATCAGGGAGGTTACTGAGAAGCTGCTCAGCCTAGTAAAACCCACTGATTATTACCCACTTTCATGTGGGGACAGGATATAATCAGCAGCAGTCTGGGAAGCATTCAGAAGGACTACAGAGCCCTGGGAGAGGTGGTACAGTGCTCTGGGGCCCAAGTAGTTTTTTCATCAATCTTCCAGGTCAAAGAAGAGGAAATGACCAGCCGAATCTGGCAGGTCAACAAACATTTAGAATGATGGTTTTGATTACTCAGACCATGGAACTTACTTTGGCAAGCCTAGCCTGCTGAGGGCTGATGGTGTCCATCTGACAAAGAGGGGAAAAAGAATCTTTGGTAGGGAACTTGCCAGACTAGTGAATGGGGCTTTAAACTAGTTTTTTAGGGGAAGAGAGGCAGCTATCCATCCCAATCCTGCCAGTTGGATGCCTGTAATGGGTGGCTGGAACAGTGCAAAAGCATTCCAGGTACTCCAGCCAGCAGATCAGCTTTATCCAGGGCCTTGTTCAGACGCCTCTACATAAACACATATAGTATGGGGAACAAACAAGAGGAACTAGCGATGTACGCACACCTACATGGATATATCACTGGCATCATGTGGACTTGGTGGGATGGCTCCTATGACTGAAGCATTGGAATGGAAGGGTTTAGGCTTTTTAGGAATGAAAAGCTAGGGAGACAAAAAGAGGGTGTAGCCCTCTATATCAATGACCAACTGGAGTGTATGGAACTCTGCCTGGTGAAGGATGAGATGCCAGCTAAGAGCTTGTGGATCAAGAATAAAGGGAGAACAGGGACAGGGGATGCTATAGTTGGGGTCTACTACAGGCCACCCAAGCAGGAGGATGGTGTGGATGAAGGCCTCTATAGGCAGATAGAAGTGGCCTACTGCTCACAAGCCCTGGTCTTCATGGGGGATTTGAAGCACCCCGATATCTCTTGGAGTGACAACACAGCAGGGTACAAGCAGTCCTGAAGGTTCCTTGAATGTGTCAGTGACCATTTCACTATACAACTGATTGAGGAACCAACAAGGAGAGGTGCCATGCTGGACCTTTGTGCTCACCAGGGAGGAGCTGGTGGGGAATGTCATACTCCAAGGCAGCCTTGACTGCAGTGACCAGGAGGCATTGGAATTTGAGATTGTCAGGGCAGTGGGGAGGGCATGCAACAAGCTCACTACCATCTACCTTGGATTTCAGGAGAGCACATTGTGGCCTCTTCAGGGACCTACTCAGTAGAGTCCCATGGGATAAAGCCCTGGCGGACAGAGGGGCCCAAGAATACTGGCTGATATTTAAGGATTACCTCCTCCAAGCTCAAGAGTGATGCATCCCGACAAGAATGCAATTGGGCTAATATGCCAGGAGGCCTCAATGGATGGACAAGAGGCTACTGAGCAAACTCAGAGCAAAATAAAAGAAGGTGGAAATGAGGACAGGTTTCCTGTGAGGAATATGGGGAAATTTTATAGGAAGCCAGGGATAAGGTTAGGGAAGTCAAGGACCAGTTAGAATTGTGACTGGCCAGGAATACCAAGGATAACAGGAAGGGCTTCTATAGGTAAGTTGCAAACAAAAGAAAGCCTGTGATAATGTGGGTCCTCTCTGGAAGGAAACAGGAGACCTGACTACCCTGGACAAAGAGAAGCCTGAGGTTCTCAATGACTTCTATTCCTCAGTCTTCAATGGGAAGTACTCCAGCCATGACCCCCAAGTCTAGAAATGCAAATGCAGGGACTGGGAGAATGAAGACCCTTGGCCCACAGCAGGAGAGGACTAGATTCAAGATGATCTAAGAAAATTGAATAAGCATGAGTCCATGGGACCTGATGAGATTCATCCAAGGGTCCTGAGGGAGCTGGCAGATGAAGTTGTTAAGCCACTATGTGTCATTTTTTAAAAATCATGGTAGTCAGATTAAGTTCCCGATGACTGGAAAAAGGGAAATATAACCCCCATTTTTAAAAAGAGAAAAGCAGAAGACCTGGGGAGCCACAGACCAGTCAGTCTCATGTCTGTGCCAGACAAGATTATGGAGCAGATTCTCCTGGAAACTATACTTAGTTCCATAGAAAACAAACAGGTGATTTGTAACAGCCAAAATAACTTTACCAAGGGAAAATCATACCTGACAATTTGATTGCCTTCCATGATGGGGCTATGACATGGGTGAAGGGGCAAAGCAGCTGGCATTTTCTACTGGATTTATGCAAAGTGTTTGACACTGTCCTGCATGACAGGACCTTGTCTCTAAATTGGAGATACATGGATTTGATGGATGAACCACTCTGTGAATAAAGAACTGGCTCAATGGCCACAAGCAAAAAGTTGTGGTCAACAGCTCATTGTCCAAGTGAAGACCATTAATGAGTGGTGTCTCTCAGGGGTCACTACTGGGTTCAATACTTTGCAACATCTTTGCTGATGACGTGGACAGTGGGATCGAGGGCACTCTCAGCAAGCTCACTGGTGACACCAAACTGTGTGATACAGTTGTGCTGAAGGGAAGGGATGCCATCCAGAAGGACCAGGACAGGCTGGAGAGGTGGGTCTGTGCGAAACTCATGAAGTTCAACAAAGCAAAGTACAAGGTCCTACACCTGAGTCAGGGAAATCCCAGGCATATCTACAGATTGGGCAGAGAGGTGATTGTGAGCAGCCCTCAGGAGAGGGACCTGGAGGTGATGGTTATGAAAAACTCAGCATAAGCACCAATGGGAACTCACAGCCCTGAAAGCTGCACTTTTGTCCTGGGCTGCACCAAAAGAAGTGTGACCAGCAGTTCAAGGAGGTGATTCACCCCCTCTGCTCTGCTTTTATGAGACCCCTCTGAAGTACTGCATACAGTTCTGGTGGATCCAACAGAGGAAGAACATGGAACTGCTGAAGCAAGTCCAGAGGAGGATCACGAAGATATTGAGGGGATTGGAGCACCTTGCCTATGAAGACAGGCCAAGGAAGTTGGGGATATCCAGTCTGGAGAAAAGAAGGTTGCATAGACACATCATAACAACATTTCCGTATCCGGAAGAGGCCTATAAGGAAGCCAGAGACGGATCCTTCGTCAGGAACTGTAGCAATAGAACAAGGAGTAATAGGCATAAACTGGAATAGGGGAAAATTAAGCTGGATATTAGGAAGAAGTTCTTTACTTTGAGGGTGGTGAGACACTGGAACAGGTTGCTCAGAGAGCTTGTGGGTGCTCCAGCCCTGGCAGTGTTCAAGGCTGGGTTGGATAAGGTCTGGAGCAACCTGGTCTAGCGGAAGATGTTGAAAGAGAGGATTGGAAGTAGGATGGTACCTTCCAATCCTTGTCATTCCATGATTCTATGGCTCTGTGAAATATTTATGGCATGATTGCTGTAAAACCCAGTCTTACAGACAGTATGCTAATGGATTTTGATTCTTTAAAAGAGCATTATCTTATCACCACAGTGATAGGAGTCTCTGATAAGTGAGGAAAATCTCATAGTAAACTGATGGCATTTTTCTCTTAGTCTGCCTTCTAAGGCATATGCTCCAGAAAATATTTCATAAAGCCTGTGTCTATAAATATCCCTAAATACAAAATACACAGAAGAAAGTAATAAATATTTCCATTTTCTTTCATGTAGGGCTGACTTTTCTTTATGAAATTTATCATGCTTATGCATTGAGATTTCTTTCTACATTGTGTAACTTCCTATCAACCAGAGAAGGACTTTGAAAAAGTGGTCATATTATTAGATATGTTTTATGTTGAAATGTGAGTTGGTTTATGATTCACAGGCAAAAAACCCTGAACCCATCTAAGTCTGTATCAACTTCTTTAACCATGGAAGAAAGGAAAAACAAATGGCACAACACACAACAACCATCTTCATATTTTTCTCTTCAAAGCAATTCCATTTTTTCCAGTGACTTTTGAATTCAGGATCTCTATGACTTCCAACGAAAAACCAGGTGGAGCCATTAACTGGAAGCTATTATTATAAAACTAGATGTTTGCTTGCATAAGGATATCTAGAAGACAATCATGTTGTCATATGGATGAGGAAAGAATTAAATCCAAATTTGTATTTCAGGAGAGTGTGTAGATTCAATGAATTTGATTTGCTGACCTAAGACAATCCCTTGATCTTTATCTTGTCCACTGGGAGCTTCTTAGAGTCTTAAAGGATGGTTTTGCATTGAACATTCTCAGTGGTAGCCACAGGTAGAATAGAAGGAAAACACTGTCATATTTCTCTATTCTACAAACTGTATTGAAGAAAATAAAACTTTTACAGGCGTGTCTGAAAAACTGGACTTGGTTGCCTTAGTATGGACTTGGCTGCCTTAGTTGAACTTAGTAAGCTGACATTAAAAAAATATATGCCTTTCTATCTACATGGACATATATATAAGTACGACTCAAGGGGAAGAAAGAAAAACAAGATTCTTTGGTAGATAGAGTACAAAATCCAATGTCTGGAAAAATTTCTTCTCTTTATACAATTCACAAATGAGTTTTATTTGTGGAGCCTTATCTCAAATTGTTTCAACTACTCTCAACTATGTTATCAGTTTAGCAAAGCTAAGTATTTTACACTAATAATTTATTCTCTAATTAATTTCTTAAGTTAACTTTTGAAAAAGACTTGCTGCGTAACACTTGAGAGACTACTCTGAACGGCCAGAAGCAACTCTGCTGCTTAATTTTAGTTTACATTACTTACAAATGAAAAGGTGGAAGGCTCCAAATATATTCCTGTTTAGTAAGTTTAATAGTGAACCCCAGGGTTCACTAATTAATGAATCCCACAGAGATTTGTGTGCACAGGATAATTTTTGGTAGATATTATCTCTTTAATATACAAGAAATGTCTGTGTTCTTTCCTAAAGGAGGAATGGTTTTAGAGGAAATCTGCCTGCTAAGATATTTCACATCATTCATTCTGACTTCTCAGTATCATCTTCCTTGGAAATATTACGTGCAGACTGGTGCTATGCAGGCTTCACGGAAACAACAAATGGAACCCTATTAAAAAAGTAAAAATTATCTATCCCAACCTAGAGCATTTGATTAATAAAGGGAGAAGGAAATGAGACCTATAGCATGTCAAAGATAGAAGACACCACCCATATTCAAATTAGCATAGTTTTTAGAGATACAAATGGACTTTTTTCTGTGCCCATTTTTCTTAAAAGAAAAACAAACAAACAAACAAATAAACAAACCCCAACGCTGAATTTACAACACCCTTTGGGAAGATTTTCAATTAACCGTAGCAATTTTTAGCTCAGACTGACAAATCTCTCCATCTTCAGCATTATGATGCTTTCTCCTCTTCTTTGTTGAGCAGTTCTCTGTTGTGATTTGCCTCATGTCCACTTGTGTCTCTTTCAAGAGCATAACACACTACGTCCTCTGTAATGAACACAGCAAAACCCAGTTTTACATAAGATTGAGAAACAGGAAGAGCTTGTGTGTTTCTCTGTTCTTCACAGAAGCAAGGTCTTAATTCTTCAGTTATTTTCAGTACCTACTTAGATTTTGTGATGTATTTCAATTTAACATTGCATCTGCATCCCATTAAGTGTAAAGCTACTAGAAAAAATTACCTTCATGGCTCATTGGTACTGTTTACACTACAGTTGCAAATGCAATGGGAACACGGAAAAGTTTACTTTTTCAACATCCCTCCTTCTTTGTTTTTTTAGAATTTTATTGTGTTAGGAAAATAATATACTTTTAATTCTGGCTAAAGAGGGTTATTGTAAACAAGGCATTTACTTCTGTTTCAAGCATCTACCTGTTACTTTATAATAATTTTTTTTAATCTTTCAGAGAAGTACAATCTCCATCACTATTTTGAATGTAAGGGTTCTTCAATTCTAACTCAGAAATGTTATCTCTTGCTCTTCCTTCCCCTCTCTCTACTGACAGAACAGTAGAAATTCTGAACTTTATTATCTTTAATCATTGTCTGTAAAGGCAATTTCCAGATGAAGAAGTGTAAAAAGAAGTTTTGATTGTTTTTTTTTTCTGAACATTAGCATTTTGCCGTATGTTCAAGGGTCACCAGACTTGTAGAAGACAAGGAAAAGCAGTCCAAATACCTGCTCCTGACAGAGAACATATATAGAGATTCATCTTCTCTCAGTGACATTACTGTTCTTGGAGTTCATAGCTTAGTTTCATCCAAGTGGAATCCAGGTCTCACACCCAGAGGCAGCTTTGCAGTGAGCCAAGAAAGAAGACTGAGATTTCTTCACAACTATTTTTCTTAAAAGTGGAACTCACAAAGCCAAAAATATGTGAAGGGTTTAAAATCACTTGAAATTTTGAAAAATACACTGAAACAAATATTTTTAAGTTTGCTTTCTACTTTTTTGCTCTAAGAATTCACACAAAACCTCTTTCATGAGTTTTTGCCACAATGCTCAGGGGATGGAAACTATTTTTAATAAAAATCAAATCCTCAAATAAATGCAGGTCATTTTGGATCTGAACTAAAGGAAGAAAGGACTGTGTAATAGAGAAATAAAACTGACAGACACAAAAGTGCTGTGATTGCGTGAATTTCTTAGGAATGTTTGCAGATTTAGATCTTTTACATTAGTCGACAAATTAATAACTACCTGTTCTGACCATGCTTCTGAAGTCATCCAAGTCAGCTACATAGTACCAAGTACATACAAGAGGACCACTTTCTATTTAATAGTCAAAGCAAAAAAGTTGCTCACTATCACCACCAGCAAAGAAAATGTACTTAAAAAAAATCAATGGATTTTTTTGGTTTTCAGTATTTTAACTCATAGATCAATCAAACCAGCTCTTTGCTTTTAGAAAATCATTCTTCAAATTTCCTACTGCTAGCATGCAGTATAATCCAGAATAAATATATTAAAAATCCATTTCTTGCTGCATTAAAAATATAGTACCATGGTAAAATTGCTTTCTTGCTGACTTTTTTGCGAGATAAAGTGCTTATTTCAATATTCCCCTTATCACTAACTCACTAGTTAAGCATCTACAGAAGCAAATATGGAGTAATTTATAGCTTTTTAAAATTATTATAAATAATTTAAAAGTATATATCGACAAAGAATGAAACATCAGCTTAAATTACTTCTTTGTCCAACTTACATATAAGCTTCCCTTTGTCAGTGCTTTTTCAGTAGTGAATTTTTCCTCATTTTTGAAGACTGACACATTTATTAAGCTTTCAAAAAATCATTGATAGATACTAATTCATTCACTGCCTTCTTTGCAGGTCTATGATGCAAAACAAACTTTTGGGTTTTTTGTGAATTCATATCATATAATGCTTTTTCATTAGAAAACTGCTCGTTCTTTAAATGGTACTAAAGGCAGCATCATTCGAATGTCAATTAATTTTATTTAGTAATTACTAAACCTCCTAGGATACACATAAAGAAATATGGACACAATATCTTTAACTGCGTTATGTCCCAAGATACAAATTGCCAAGAATATTAGCTAAAGGAGCAATGAACACCTGTTGAACGACACCTTGAAGGATCTTGAAACAAGCAAATCATTCCAGCCTTCTGGTAAACCAATATCAAAGCTGAAGGAACTGTCTGCCTTGATCTCATTCCATTATGTGGACCACATTAAAATTGTGAAGACCACAAATATCTATGAATTAAAGTGAGAACTTGTCAGCTTTCTGCAATCTGAATCTAAGTAGCTGGATTTGCAAAAAAAAATTCTTTTTTTGCTAAGTAAAATCATATATTTATTTTCTTTTGGTCATCTATGACTACGTTTTTAAAAATCCAGTATTGTACAGCACTTTGTTAACACAAGCACACTAAATTTTCTACAATTTATTTTAGACACAATTTTTGGCTTTTTTCAAGTTTCTTCAGTATATTGGTCAGAGCAGAATTCAACTGGATAGTTATGCTACATGTTAAACCTCTTCTAGCAAATATTTCTATTAACACCTTCATATACTAAGTTGAAGAAAAAAAGAAGATTAACTGAAGGAAAACTGACAGGTATGACCTATATGTTTGTTAAAAAAAAAAATCTAAAATTTCCAGGATAGCCTGTAGATATGATCTATTAACTTTATAGGTTTTTTTCCCTTTCTCCCTCGTGCTCTAGGTCATACAAGTTCATAATCACTTAAAAAACATTTCTTCTCAATAACTAAGTCATAATTATGTTATTAAAGATTCTCATTACCTTAATTTCCTCATTTTTATTACTCGCCAAATTTAGCCTTGATTTCCCTAGTTCATTTGAATACTTCATTTAAATTCTGGTATGAAGCCTATCAACAAGCCTTGCAGCCCTCCTGCTTTCCTTTTTCAGGTAAGACATTTTTAGTACATGGACTCTGGTAACTGAAATTTCCCAAGATCTTTTTTCTTTTTTTTTTTTTCTTTTTTCTATTTTTTTTGTTTTGCCACAAACACAATATACAAGGGTTTTTTTCCAATGAAATCTCATATTTTAAAATAAGATTTTGAACACTAATGAAAAAAGCAGCTGAACAATTAAGGAAAGTCAAAACTTCTAACAGACCTCTATGCAAACTTTTTACTTGTTCCTTTTCAAAAAGTGTGATCAAAGGCAGGAGAATACAGCCAAAAGCATGTTTACAAGTACATTAATCGAGGGAATAATCAAACGAAGTGTAGAAGAAAAAAAACACAACTTTTCCTTTTTTGAAATATGGTGTCTTCGTAAACTAGAAGAGAAAAATGGGAATCGGAAAGCTGTATCTTAACATCTGTGGTGACAGCAGTTCTCCAGCTCTGATATGTGTACCATTTGGGCTGTGTAGGCTTCACTGACGTATGGTGTGATTAAAGAGATTTGTTGTGCATAGAACAAGAATCATTTGTAGTACTCTGATTATCTTATAAAATTGACCTCAAAGTGGGGGGATGCTAAATTTTAAAGCTAAAGATTACTAAAGCCAATTTGAGGGGTACAGCAGAAAAATGACTGATATAATTGGGGTGTACATATAGTTTGGAAAGAGTAAGAACGTCATGATGGTATCTAAAATAAGACTGATATTTCTTTATATTTTGTTCCAGGGCCACTGGATATATCAGAGCACCTTTGCAATATTCTCAGGTTCTTGAGCTCAAGTGAACATTTACTCAAGTGAGTAAAAGAATTTATACTGTGCATTAGTGTAATGAAATATCGTTTATGCTATCAAGTACTGCATCTGGAGGGCTAAAAATGGTCCAGCTTCTCAGACTCTGTGTGTGCGTGCGCGCGCGCGTGTGTGTGTGTGTAATACTCCTAGTGTTTCAATGTGGATGACCAGTTCAGTTACAATCCAGATGGTGAACATTTTTGATCAGGCTAAGGTGATAATTAAGACAGTCCATGTACATAAATACAATTTATACAGCTTGGGTAAAGTGACTTACTTCAAGCTATAGGTTTAAGCTATCTAACAAGATTAACTTAATTATTGGCAGCCACGGAATAAAGTCATACAGAGGTCAGAAATCTTCAAAAGCATGTGCAGAAACTAGCTGGTTTGTTGCATGATTGAGGTTATATTTTATTTCTCATGTTCTTTATGTTACATGTAACGTATCAAAGGGAAGAACAGAGTCAACGTCAGCATTGAATCAAGTGCACTTCTGAGAATGGCTGAGGAATGGTGCTGTGAATATGTGAAGTTCACAACTGTTTTTTCTAGTCTGTCAATGTCAATTAGTGTGAACAAGTGGAAGAAAAGGCTTTCATTTAAAGAGCTCCAACATAACAGCTGCTGAATATATCACAGATGATATCAAATGCTTTCATTTTAAGGAGGTAAATACAGTATAAAATATCTAGTAAGAGATTCTCGGCATAGCGTAGACACAGGTTCTTTTGTTACAACTAGTGTTCAGTAAATATGCCTGGGAGTTTTCTGCAATATATTATGCCACTTCACTATACTATTAATAAATATTTCAATTTAAGGAAGGTACTAAAATCCACAATTAAATTTATATCAGTGTCTCGTGTCATACAAACAAACGATTTTGCACAATAAAATCACATACATTCAAGCAGAATTTCAAACAGGGAAAGCATTCGACAAAATGTACAGCTCATGATATCACCCAAATAACCAATCATTTTTATATATTTATGTTATAAACTTCTCTATTCGCAAAGAAGAGCTCCAGCAGGGTACCTTTTCTATTTGGTTAGTTCACCAGCTGTGTCAGGAACTTATGTTCCACACTCTTCAGGAACCTCCTAGACTCATTCCTGTCTACTATGTTGTATTTCCAGCAGACATTTGGTAAGTTGAAGTCCTCCATGAGAAAAAAGGGCTAGCAATCACAAGACTTCTCTCAGCTGCTTATAGGATATTTCTTGTTCCTCTACATCCAGGCTGGGTTGTCTGTAAAAGACGCTCACTAGGATATCTCCCCTGTTGGCCTTCCTCCTGATTCTTACACATAAATGCTCAGCCCTATCATCAACATCATTAAGCTCCAGACAATCAAAACTGTCCCTTACATACAGGGCTACCCCACCACCTCTTCTTCCTCATCTATCCCTTCTGAAGAGTTTACAATCATCTAATGTAGCACTCAGTTGTGTTATGCCACCAAGCATCTATGAATGGCAACTATGTCATAATTTTCTTGCTGCATCATGGTTTTCAGTTTCTTCTGTTTGTTCTTCCTGCTGCATGCATTTGTGTAGGTGCACTTCAGCTGGATTACCAATCCTGCTGCATTTTCAGAGGGAGAAGCTCTAATTCCTGTATGACCATTCTCAGGAGTTTCCATGGTTTCTAATATATCGATAAATCTTGCAACCTTGCATCCTTGTGGCTACATGGATCATCATCCCTTATCTCGATGAAGACAGTGGACTGAAAGGCTTTGCTAACACCCCGTCTCTCAAACAGCGGTGTGCCGCCCTAGGCTTATCTCCAGTGATCCTGATTTTATCCCTTTCCCCCTTCACACTGAGTTTAAAGGTCTCTCAATGAGACCTGCTATGTCCTGCTCAAGGATTCTTTTTCTCCTTTGAGACAGGTGCATACCATCTGTTGCCAGCAGGCTCCATGACATGCAAACAGACCCGTGATCAAAAACCTAAAAATTCTGCTGCTCTTACCAGGTTCAGCGACAGATTTTCCTGTTTCTACCCCCATCATTCCCTGCAACTGGCAGGATAGAGGAGATAACTACATGTGCTTGAGATCCCTCAAACAGTCATCCCAAAGCCCTGAGGTACTGCTTGATTGTCCTAAGCCTTCTTGTTTGGTCTTCACTGCTGCCCACCTGAAAAACCTGTAGTGAAAAATAATCAGAGCAGTGTACCAGGGTGTAGAGTTTCTTGATAATGTCTCTAACCTGGGCCTCAGGGAGGCAGCAGACTTCCCCATGGGTTTGGGTCCTGTCAGCATATTGAGCCCACTACTCCTCTCAGAAGGGACTCACCGAAGACATCTCCCCTTCTTTTTTTAACTAAGGCAGTCATGACGCAGAGGGTAACATCTCAGTGATGCACAAGCTTGTATGTGAATTAATCTAACAAATACTAGCAAGATAAAATTATTAAGGTCAGAATTTTTATAGTGGATGTCTGTAGGCTAAATGATATCTAATTAAATTGTTACAGGCCATTGTATTAAATGATAATTGAATTCCTAGAATGTTTCTCACAATTATAATGTATTAACATGAATACAATTGCATAGTTAATGGCTTGCTGAATTTTTTCTTTTTTTTCCCCCTTGCTTTATTACTTTTCATCTAGGTTTTCTTATATTCTCACTTAATGTCTATAAATCTTCCATTACTGACTTACACTGTAAAACAGAGATCCATGGGACCGCACATCTTGACCTCAGTTTCTAGATGTAACATTTTTTAGCTGTATTGGAACACAGAGAAAGGAAAGCACATATATCCGTAAAATGCATGTAGATTCTATGCCTTTTTAAATACATCATAGGAGTAAGTTAAGACTAGACTAATTCAGTTGCACAATAGTTGCTACACTGCAGAAAATGACAAGTTTCTCTGACACTTACAGGATAGCTGTATGGACTAGCAACAATTCATCTTAGAGCAACTCTATATTCAAAACACAGAGTTGATTTTTTCACTGAAAGGAAGCTGAAGTGTCAATTTGCTTCCAAAAACCAAAACTGACTTTCTAGGCGAATTAAGGACTCTGCAGCATTTAATGCTCAGAGAGTCTCTGAACAGGTTATTTCTGCAATTGGCCTATGGAAGGAATGAATTCAGTTGATTCAAGCGTTGGACAAGGAATAAAGTGTGGATCCTTTTCCAGTTCTACCGCCACCTTGTACTGACAAGTCAGTTTCTTTTTGAACTGGTTTTCCTGGCCCTTAATGTTTCTATAGGTTTTGAATCATGATTTGCTTGTAAGTAAATTCCAAGACAGCTATAAAATATCAGTATCTTGATGGTTACATAGCTAATTATTTTTTATCCTATATACCTCAAAACGTATAATAGTCTCAAAGTGGCAAAAATGTTCACGAGAGTGTTTTTTTCACTAATCATAATACTTGTATTATACTTTCATTGTATGAATAAGAGTATTTTATCAGAAACATTCACTAACTATACTAACCAAAGAATCTCTTGTCAAAGATAGTTTTATCAGTTTGCTAGGAATCCTGACAGGAGTAGGGTGTGTGTTTTGGTGCTATATATGTTTTTCTCTCACACATTTCTTGCTTTTCAGTTTGATGACTGCAATCAAATCTTCAAATGTGCAGTATGTTTAGGATGTTAAACTGAAGAGAAAATAACAACGTACACTTTCAGATTCTGAAACAGATTTGTTGATAATTGCTTATGAATGGCAGAATAAATGACAAGAATCAATTAATTTGTATCAGTGGTCCACAGTCTTTGTAACAGGCCAGTAAAAAAAAAGAAAATTGCATTTGTCGAAATCAGAGAATACAAAGTTGTAGTACAGAAAGATTGATTTTCTACCAGTAAGCACCAGCACAAGAAGCCTTGCAACAGCTATTTTTTTCAAGTTCAGCAGTTTTTCAGGCTGCCTTTTTTTTGGAAATATTCACTATCCTTCATCTCATTCATCATAAGCTGTTCGTATGCACTTCATGGGCTATTCCCAAGTTAATTATCAATATTTATTTCCAAGTAACTAGGATTTTTCTGGTCATTTACTCATTCTCAAACAAGAACTTTTGTCCTTTTGACACTTCCACATCTTTCCTCCTTGAAAGACTCACAGAATCATTTAGTTGGAAAAGACCTCTGAGATTGAGTCTAACCTTTTACTGGTCAGAACCATCACAACTAGACCACAGCACTGAGTGTCGAGTCCAGTTGTTCTTTGTACACCTTCAGTGATGGTGACTCCATCATCTCCCTGGGCAGTCCATTCCAATGTTTAACAACACTTTCTATGAACAAATTCCTCCTGATGTCCCACATTAATTTTCCCTAGCAACTTGATGCCATTTCCACTCATCCTGTCACTAGTTGCCTGGAGAAGAGGCCAACCCCAGCCTTGATACAACCTCCTTTCAGGTAACTGTAGAGAGCAGTAAGATCACTCCTGAGTCTACTTTTCTCCAGGCCAAAATACTGCCAGCTCAGCTGCTCCTCATATGATTTACTGTCTATACCCTTCACCAGCTCTGTTACCGTTCTCTAGACACACTCCAGCACCTCAATGTCCTTCTGGAACTGAGTGGCCCAGAACTGAACGTAGAATTTGAGGCGTGGCCTCACCTGTGCCGAGTACAGGGGGACAATCACTGCCCTGGTTCTGCTGGCCACATTATTGTTGACACAAGCTAGGAAGCCATTGACCTTCTTGGCCATCTAGGCACACTGCTGGATCATGTTCAGCACCCTCAGGTCCTTTTCCACTGACACACTTTCCAGCTGCTCTACCCCAAACCTGTAGCACTGCAAGGAGTTGTTATGACCTAAGTACAAGACACAGCACCTTGCCTTGTTGAACTGTCCTGTTGATCCAGCCTGTCCAGACCCCTGAGCAGAGCCTTCCTACCTCCCAGAAGGTCAACACTCGCACCTCATTTAGTGTTGACCACTAAGTTATTGAGAGTATACTCAATCCCCTGATCCAGATAATCAATAAAGGTATTAGATGGGAGTGGCCTGAACTCTGAGCCCTGGGAATCACCAGTAATGACCAGCCATCAACAGAATGCAGCCCTATTCACCACCATTCTCTCGCCATCAAGCCAGATCTTAAGTCAGCAAAGAGAGCACCTGTCCAAGCCATATGCTGCCAGCTTCTCCAGGAGAATGCCCTGGGAGATAGTATGAAAGGCATTGCTGAAGTCCAGGTAGACAGCATCCACAACCTTTCCCTCATCCATCAGGCAGGTCACCTGCTCATAAAAGGAGATAGGTTGGTCAGGCAGGACCTGCCTTTCCTAAACCCCTGCTGCTTGGGCCTGATCCGCGTTCGTCCTGTGTGTGCTGTGTGATGGCACTCAAGATGATCTGTTCTCTAATATTCCCTGGCACTGGGGTCAGGCAGGACTACAGGCATGTAGCTCCCTGGATCTTTCTTCTGACCTTTCTTTTAGATGGCTGTCGCATTTTCCAACTGTCAGTCATCTGGCGGTTTAACCCTGTTTAACCAGGACTAATGCTAAATATTGGAGCGTGGCTTGGCAAGCTCCTTTGTTGGCTCCTTTGGTACCCTCAGATGGATCCTATCTGACCCCACAGACTTGTGATTGTCTAAGTGGCACAGCAGGTCACTAACAATTTCCTCCCGGATTGGGAGGGACCTCCTCTGCTCCCCATCTCTGTCTACCCATTCAAGGGCCTTTAGGATAACCAGGTGTCTCAGTTTTGAGACAAATTTAAGAGAAGACTCTCTGGACTGAGTCCTTCTCTCCAAAAGGGTTCCAAAAATCCCTTTCCACCAATAGGGAATGAATACTAATAGATGAAAGTTAAAAAAAACCCGGTTTATTAAGAAACAGAATGCCCACCCACAAGGCAGGGGGAAAATAAATAACTGTCAAGCACTAAACCATCAGAACCCACTTATCCACACACACATACAGAGGAACAAAGACCCAAAAAATGTCTGGAGAATGGAGGCAGTGCTGGAGGAATATCGCTTTCCAGACACGTGGTCCAACATGGCGCTGGCTCTTGCACTGAGGGAAGCAGAACTTCCATGAGGCAGTTCCAGCACCAAGGCGGAGGGGAACCCAGCAGCTACCTGGTGTCAGCCTCTTCTCCATGGCAGTCACGGCAGACAAAATAGCTGGTCTGGAGCCCTTTGGTGTGCTCTCTCTCTCTCTCCAGCTTGGCTCCCTGGGGCTTGGGCTGGAATGGAGTGGCCCCACTTCCCACCAGGTCCTGCTCCCGCTGATCTTGGAGCAGCCACTCATTCAGTTCAGCTCAAAGCAGCCGAAAAGATTGCTAGTTCAGTTTGTCCAAGCCAGGGAAGGGAAAAAGTTTTTTGCTTGGGCCAAAAATCAAGTCTGCCAAGCAGAGAGACTACCTTGCACAGTGCCGCAGAAAGCCTGGGCAGCGAGGCTTCAAATCCACTCACCCAGCAAAAGCAGGAAACCTCCCCCACTCCACCTGGCCCCTCCAGTCTCGGGACTTAAAGGTACAGGAACTATTTTTGGGTGTAAGCAGAGGTTACATATAGACTATCATAATAAATCACTATCATAATAAATTACTATCATAATAGACTATCATAATAAATCACTCCAAGACACCAGGCTTTCTGTCTAAGACTGAGGCAAAGAAGGCATTAAGTACTTCATCCTTTTCCTCATCCTTGACAACCATATTCTTCACTGCATCCAATAAAGGATGGAGATTTTCCTCGACCCTCCTTTTCTATAAAAACACTTTTTATTATCTTTCACAACAGTGGCCAGGTGGAGTTCTAGCTGAGCTTTTTCCTTTTTAGATAAAAGTGAATCACTCAACGCAAGGATATAATAGTAAAAAACCAGATCATTGGCTGTTTATGTGATGGAGAATAAAAAATGTGAGGAAAACAACAAGCAATACATCTTAAGAATATGGGAAATGTAGATGAATTCTGAACCAGAATGAGAAATAGTCAAGGGAATTCTATATGCAATGAAGATGCCAAGGGAAATTTTAAGCAGATTTGTTTCCTTTTTGCTGAGTTTCTAGTGGAAGGCTCATTGAAGGTAGATTCCTAAAAGCAAAGTCGTAACGCGTAGCAAACACTTAATTCAGTTAAGTGAATTTGAGATCATGTCATTATAAAGATTAAGGTACAATGATAAGTAGGCATTTTCTCTTTTTTTTTTTTTTTTTACCCAAAGTGTCAGACTGCATATTTTATGAAAATAGTAATTTATGATCTGTAGCTGATTCTGGGGTCTGCTTGTGACAAACAGCCTGATAAAAGACAAATGTATAAGGAAGTACAATAGCCATGATTTCTCTAAGGAAGGCCTTTTCCACATGGACGTTTATTTCAGAATAACCAACCACACTTTCAAATTGTAATATTTTTTAGAAATAGTTGTCCTGCAACAGGCAGAAGTCCCCAGTGCTTTTCACTTTCATACCCATTCTGAATGGTTCAATAGTTAGAACACTATCACAAAGACTTGCACGTGTATTTTGGTGTGTACTAATTCTACATGGTGTAACGTGAAAATTATGCTGAAGTGACAAATAGAAAATGGCAACAAACTACTGTGGATTGCCGTCTACACAGCCGCTATGTAACAGCCTTTAGACTATTTACAAATCTGCTTTGATGTGGCATTCTGTCAGTTGCATATCTTCAAATGATGACTGATTCATGTGCTGAAGAATGAGGTTCGGGATTCCGGAAAGAAAAAGAGATGAACTCCCTCTGTGCAGCTGAAACTTCAGTTGATGGACTCAGTGGAAAGAAAGGGAGAGTGGGAAGAAGGGACTGCATGTGAGAGTAAATATGCGAAAATTCAAATTCAAAGAAATAAAACCAAAACAGTCTCTGTGTAATTGACTGTCTCTCAGTGAGTTGGTAATTGTATGTTGTTCAAAAATAGTCACAGTAAGGGGATGTCTGTGTGGCATAGCTCATCTCTGGCTCTCACAACTAATTAATTCCAGGTGGATTTCTACACCAATGTGACCATTTTGTTTCTAGTAAGCCAAGCTAGCATGGATATTTCTACACATTGTCCTGTTCAGTTTTGCTGAATTGCATCTGAATTTCTCTGCTTCTGTTGGAACAGAAAACAACACAACTTTTGCTACACTCCCTTCCTTATGAATCCATGAACTAAATTCTGTGGGGAGGTTAGCGTCTGTGTTTCATAAAACAGCATTCAAACAACCCACCCAAACTGAGATGACTATTCAAACTCATTTCAAATTCTGAACTAAGCATATGTAGAGGGGTTCTGTTAATACAGTTCTCTTTGTTGTTTCTGAGATGAGCATCATATATGCATGAAATACCAACAGCTAGAAAAGCGAAGTTTTCCATAAGCTAAGGCTGTAGTTCTCATTGAAGATAACATGTTACTGTAACAACAATTAGCAGATTAAATGCCTAACAGTCAGATATGTTAATCAAATTTTTTCTTTCATCTTTATCAGTAATATTGGCAGTCAGCAATATTCAGCATGGTGTTATCTCTCTTCCATTGTATATAAAGTACAAATATTCTCTGACATATTTACAATCAAACTGCCTCGGAAGATTTTTCAAAGGATCATACAGGAAGTTAATGGTTCCTTTGTTTTTTGTTGCTACCTCACCAGGGTCCCTAACATGTCTATTTTCTTGTACATGGGCAAATTCTTTACCGATAAGCATTTATTTTATTTTGTAAAACTTCATGTTTGCTTCTATATTAGCAATATATAAGAGAAATAATTGACCATTAAGCTACTTTAACATCAATCATTTATATGATTCACACTCGAAAAATAAGTCTTGACAGTGTATTGGTTTTCAGCCATAATCCAGATTTTTCCCTAATGTAGCACCAAGTGGAACAATGAATGCAGTAGAAATGCATATGTTGAGATTTTTTTCTAAGTTTCAACTTAGGCAATTAAATCTCTTTCTAGACTGTCTTAAATATACAGCAGGTTATGCACATCATCGATCCTTTTGTTTTGATCGGCAGTACAAAAATTTTTGAGTATCAATTATTGAGTATTACTGAGTACCAATTCCAGAGACAAACTGTCAGTAGTACCACACAGGTGAAACTTCTTTTCAGTGAATGAAGCAGAAGTTCATATCCAGAGGGCTATTTTTCTTACCCGTTTTTTAAAGCTGATGTATGATCTGCATGGCATTTATCTATAATTGGCAAGTTCATTTTGCAACCCTGAATACAAGAGTTTTCTTGGTGAGGATTTTGATTCTAGAGTAGACAGTCACATCCAGCAGACAAAACTACTGACTTTCAAAACTGCCTGACTGCTAAAAATGCTGTATTTATCTCTGTTGCTTTCAAGTTTGAATGTTTGCATTCAAACTGGCATTGGCCACCTGCAAATTTGGGGGATTCATCAACGTCACAAAGAAAGGTGACTCAAAGGCATGACTGCAGGTTGCAAGGGTTCAGCTGTAGGAGGAGAAAGTAGAAAATCCATTGTAAAGAATTAATGCCCTAACCTCATCAATTAAAGAATGTGTTTGGTAGTGAAACTCTTCTGTGCCTGATGTATACTCACTCAACAGACAGATACTGCCCTGAAGCAAACAGTTATTTAGCTTCAGTTTCTATAGCTATGGGGTTGATGTTCCTATTCAGGAAACAAAGAAGAAAAGGTCTTGTCTGGGTTTTTCAAAACTGCTATACAGCTGATGAGTATATCACTTTTTCTGACCATGCTTTTCAAGCATTCATAGCACACACAAATTACAAGACCACAATGATTCAATTTTGTTCACTAGAAAATGTAGAATAACAGCCAAACACGCTGTCTCTGATGCCCAGAAGAAGGTGAGTTCAAAGAAAGATGAAACAAGAATTTGCTATTTTGTAATTGAAATATCTTCTAACACATATCAGCAGTTTTCCAGCTTCATTTGTAGATTTACCATGGAAATTCTTGGATTCAAACCTAATATTTCAGGCAACAGAAAGACTACTACTTGTAGTAGTATTGTAGTATTCTATGTAGTTCTATGTTAATCTAGTTTAGACCAAAAGTTGTGCAAATGAAATGAAAGATACAAAAGGTAGTTAACCCAGTTGAAAAAGTACTTAGAGGTAAATAACTAAATAGCATCTATTCAGTTATAGAAATTATAGTTACATATGCTTGCTTATTAAAAATATTTAATTTGATTTATCTACTTTCTTGCACAGCTTTAATGAACACCAGAGAGAAATCTTCAGGAAACAGTTTAGTAGTATTACACCATTGGTAGAATCGAAAGTTCACTCTTAATACCATTTTTTTTAATAGTGTTCTCAAGAATCAGTCTTGACACAGATAAAATCTGTTAAAATCAGTAACTTGACAAGGCTTCAGCTGAAGAACCTTAATTTTCTGTACAGTGTAGAGTGGTCACAGAAGCTAACTCCTGGTGAAGCCTCATAGCATGAAGCCTCATATCCATTAAGAGATTTAACAAAGGAGGCACAGGTGCAGTGGGTTTAGACCTAGACTTCAGAGTATGCACATGTATCCAAGAAGCACAGAAAGAAGTGTGGTTGCCTGGGAAAGTTTTTCAAGAACACTTTAAAAACATGCTTGCTTAACAGCAATTTCTCTCCAATATCTAAGTGCAAATAGGGGAGGAGAGATGAGATATGAAACTTTACAAGCTCTTGGAACAAACAGAAAATCGAGATGGGAAAATGTCCAAGGTGAAGGAGTCAGTGTTAAGGAGTTCTGTGGTCTGTGACATAAAAACACATAAGGCTGTTGCCCACTTATTTGCACTGCGAAAGACTAATGGCCATTCAATCTTTCTCCAGCAAGGCTTCCAGGGGTAGTACTTCAGCTTACTGTCGTAGTTCATGATGAAAGATAACAGCTGGAGGAAGAAGAAACAGTGAGGCTGATGGCACTTGCTCAGGAATCATCAAGGAGCAAGGGATCTGCTGCAGGTGAGAAACAGAAAAAAGAGCTGAAAAGGTCTTGAACATCTTGACAGTGGTCTGCAGTATAGGTGAAGCTAAACCAGACAGAGTCTTCTTATTCTGTACCCGCCAGTGATGCTGAAATATGTTCTATAATTATTTTGGTTGGGAGACCTGAACAAGTCCATGAAAAAGCAAGCTGGTAGTTGCCATTCAGCCTTTTTTAGTGAGGTTAAGAATAACAAGAATTATTTCAAGCTCAAGCCACTGACCAAGAGTTTTGGTGTGTCTATGATTCCATACAGCTGTGAAACTGTATGGCACAACTTAATGATTTCCTTTTTCAGCTCTGGGACAAGAGGACTGAAAGACTTTACGTTGTATAGGATTATTTAAATGGACTGGAAACCAGAAACTGAGACTTTGAGCAAATTTTGGATTGCCTAACTTCAGTTTTCCAATTCAAAACTGGGTGACATGACAGTGGGTTAAGCCAATTGTTTACAGACCGTGGGATTCCACCCTCAAGGCCGTGTTTCCTACTCACCTAGAGGATCAGTCCCTTACCATGTGCCCCCCTGGAAGATAGAGGGATGACTCACTCTGAACAGAAGCAGTCTGTTCTGAAAACAAGGAAGCAAAACAACTTTCTCCGCTCTATATCTTAGCAGAGAAACCCTTAGAGCTGGGCAGACCTATTTGGTTTGACTCCCCACAGAGAGGTTTCCTTTAGGATCCCATGGAGCTGACAAAAGAGACTAACAATTTCCCTCCCTGAGTTTTGTCTTCAGGTCAGGCAGAAGTGGAGTTTGTGTCTTTGGCTGTGGCTGACATGAGCTGATGCTCATCCATGAGTGGTGTAGCTCATCTATCCTCCTGCAAAGTGATGCACAGCTGTGAAATTAAGGTAAGTTTTTAGGTTTTTCAGGAGGTTTGTTGACTAAAGCAGCCTCTCCTTTTGAGACTTACATTTACATAATCTGCTTACATTTAATGCAACTCAATCTATTAGCAAATTTGGATTATCACCCAAGGAGAGAAAAATAGAAAAAAGAAAAATAAGAAAATAAAATACTGTTAAAAAGCTATATATTTTTCCTTCTGTATTTTAAAACAGAAAAAATATTACCTATTGTCTTCCAAAATAAACAAACAAAAAACTCCACCAGGCCAAGAGCTTCAGTAGATTGTATTTTCCTTTCTCTCTGTTGTTTACAGTACTTGTATGTAATTTTCTGTTCATTTTGTACTTCTCATTTTTTTCAACTTACTATAAAACACTTCAATTTGATATTATCTCTATATTACTGCTGTACTGTTTCTGCAACTAAGATAATGTAGAAGAACCACATGAACAGAAAATAGGTATTTTGAGTTAATGAGTAAGGTGGATGTTACATAGCTCTAACTAAGTCCACTTCAGGATGTCTAGACATTCTTATACTTTGAGAAATAATTCAGCATCTAATCATGTAATGGATCTGTGGCTTTGTGTATTCAGACAAATATACAGCAACAGCTCTACTTTATACTATTATTCATGAGAGAACAGAATATTATTTCTTCCTTATTATTTTTTCATTATTTATAATTTTGTGTTTGTTATTCTATTTTAAATGTTTCAATCATTTTGTGATATGAGTTCAATAAACAGTTTTGCATCACAAGTGAGAACAGATTGTAAACTAAACAACTTAAAGGATCACTTCAAATCACCTGACATCTGAAAGTACTAGCTTATATTAGGAAATATGTTCCCTACCTAAACTTTTATTTCCATGGATACTTTCAAAGAAAGTTGTGATTTAATGTGGCATTGTTAAACCACATGAAATCCATGTAAATACTTCCTTTGGGAAGTGAAGATCCTTCAGTTCCACACACTTAATTATTTTGGGAAGTTATCAGAATGGAATTTGAATTATGGCCACCTTAAGATAGAGTAAAAATACTCTACATAGGCTCTTTAAACTTTTTAAGTGACTGACTTTAAAACAAAATAAGAATATTTATCACCTGTACTCTGTGAAGACACGTCAACATTTTCTACCTCTGCTTAGTTCTCAGCACTTCTTTGACGATCTGGCAAATACAAATGTTTGCAAGGCTTGAATTCACTCGCATGGCTCAATAGCAGATATTGACTTATGTTTTATATGTGCTCCAAGAGAACAAACTGATATCTGCTGAGATAATGCTGGTACTGAGCTCTGACACTGTCTGTGGTCTGGACATACCTATGAATGCAGTGTAGAGGTTAAAGAGAATAAAAATACAAAGTAGAAATATTACAGATTTCCTGAAGTTAATATTCTTTACAGATAAAAACATACAGAACTCAGCTCGTGAGTCTATATTGAAAGAATTTGCATTCCTTTTCCTGTTTGAAAAAAAATGTAACTTTCTTAGAATTAGTGGTATCTATCACCTTATGTTATCCATTTTATGGAGCTTGAACCTTGGAGTTTGTAAAATGGATTTTTCTCTGAGCACCTCAGATCCTTGTTGTCACTGTCGGACAGCACAAATGATCCAAGCGATCCTGTGTGCATGGGTATTATGTCCAGACATGAGAGTAATACTGTGAGTACAAACTGGGATTTGCACACTTCATCTTGGAAAATGACAACATTTGGATAACAAAATTCATGTTACATTACTTTCTGTAAATATGTGTCAAAATATTTCCAAAATCAAAAGTATACAGTGGGACCATAATTTTAAAAGTTTTAATTAACAGACTAGTAACTGTTGAACTTTATCATAAATATGTGCTTGATTTTAGTTCGATATTAAATAAAAAACAGAGACATTGTAAGAGTGAAATAAAATTCAAACTTTGGAATAATGGATTTTAACATTTCATAAAAACATAGGTGGGAAGAGTCTTATAACTCTTTTTTGGTGAGAAATTCCATAGCCAAAGATGAAATCCTCAAGGCGAGATCAAGCAAAAGAGTGTCTCACACATGCATGCCTGGCATGTCTGCTTTATGCCAGCTGGTTCATACACTCAACCCAAAGCACCTTCCCTACTTCTTTCTGTTGATTATATAGAAGGCAAAACTCAACTTGACTACAGACTTCAAAACTGCAATTAAGTATATAGAGCTGAACAGTTTAAATTCGTAGGCTGTTTCTTTCCCTGTGGTGTTCAAAAGGATATCATAAACCTTAAGCAATTTTTGCCATATATGGTGCTGAAAATGAAAAGCACATTTCTTAATTCTCAATCCAGTTGTAGGAGAGGGGTTAAAAATTGTTTCCATGACAGAAGACAAGGGAAAAAATTAAACAAGAGATGAAGGTCTTCAAAAATGAAACACAGACTCCATACATTTTGCAACAAAAGATTTGGCTAAATAAATGCTTCAAATTTATTTCTTAAGACACAAAAAAGACATTTAGCGACCTTTTAGTTTTGCTTTCTGCAATTTTGACCTATCTGCAGGCAGCCAAGCTATTTTTTATGTTTCTGTTACAGATTCCTGCTCCAATTCCAATTACACAGTCATCCTCAATAATGATTGAATCCTCAGCAGAGCTAAATTGTATTCAGATTCAGTACAGTATCTTCTCCATATGCACTAGGAATTCCAAAGATCATCAGCTTATAGGCATATAAAAAAATAATTCATGTATTGGTGTCCTTTCTGATAATTTTGGAAATGGACACATACCATGAATAAGAATATACCTGCCTTTGGTAGCAGTTTCATTTAAAACTCAAACTGAATTAAAGAGAATTTTTTAATACATTATGTCCTTCCAGAAACATTACCTTGAGATTAATTTCCTCTCGAAGACAACATTCCTGTCAAGCTATCCAGCTTTGTAACATGCATGTAGCACATATGCTCAAGAGTGTAAGTATGTAGACATAAAAGAATGTGCCTGGTAAACATATACTTATATTAAAAGGCTTTGGAAAATCACTTCAAAATCTTTCATTTCAGCACAGCACACTTGTTTACTTGTTTGCTTTGGTTTATGAGGTCGTGTTACCTAACATTATGCTGTGGCTTTCAAAGTTATTAGATTGCTAGGAGGGTCTGTAGTCCACACTGCTCTTGCCCTACTTTTTCTGCCTATGGTCTTCCCTCTGCCAGCAGCAGGGGTGGTGACAGGGTCAGGGTCCACTGTAAAGTGGAAAGTGGGACATCTTGGTCTGTAGGAAAAGTGGCAATATAACAAGCTGAGGTTGAACAAATACAGATGATCTGTGAATTGACCTGAAAGGGGTCTAATTAACTTGAATGATCAACTTTTTCCTATTATAGTAGTTGCATACTTAGAAAAAAAAACCCGTGTAATTCAGGAGTTTTTCTGTAAAAGATTTCGAGTTTCCAAAGTTTTTTCATGTGTTTTTTTACTCCCCAAAGAACCAAATTATCTCCTTGATTTTGCTGCTTTGTTTGGTTTTTATTTTTCATGTATTTTAAGACTCCCAGTATCACTCCCAAACAAATATTTAGAGATTACAATGTTGGTAACTTAGTTTTTCTAAAACTGTGACTCTCTGTGACTAACTTTTACTTTTAAATTAAGACGTCTTTTGCAGATACTGTAGAACAGCTGTACTATCACTAAATAGCCTGAGGCAAAAGACTGTTATTCTCTGAAGCCCCTAAAAGCTACAGTAAATCAATGAACACAGTGCTGTTCCAAAAATTAACAGACAGCGGTTCCATAGTACAGGAACAAAATAAAAGTACAACAGTACAAAAACTAAGCTAAATAGGAAGCATGAATACTTTCAATTGTGTCTCCAATGAGCTGTGCTTGTGCAAGTATGTTTGTAAAGAACCATGCTTCCCCTGAGTGAGTGTAGTGAGTCAGAAGGCAGCATCCCAAATTGATTTCCTAGAGGAAGAATTTCTGCACAATATGGGAAATGTATTTGACATTTGTTTTAGGTATTTTCACTACTTATCACACTGCAGCTTCCTGGATGTTACTATGTAGAAATCTGATCTGTGAGTAGACCTTTCCAAGATTACAGGTAGGTAAACTAGAAAGTAAAATAAACGGTGTGATTTTCTCATATGCATTCTGGAGGAAAAGTTTTTTCCATTATGTACATACATATGTGTATTGGTACATATCTATCAGTGTGTATATATATTTATACATGCAAGTGTGTATACTTATGCATACTTAATATGTGCTGTTTTGTGTGGATCTTCTAATCCTAAAGGCAATTAGAATCTTAACATTTGTTTGATTGTTCATGTCCAGAGTTATGTGACAAAACCTTGCAAATGGTTTTCAAGGTTTTCATTGGTGGAAAACACACACCTTTTTACAAGGTGGATTAGTAATATCACTCCCAAATTTCTTAAGAAAGGATTTCCCAGCTTTTCGTGTTTTTCCTTCACATACACAACCCTTCCGCATTCCCTTTTCAGACACACTAAAGATATACTAGCTGTGATTTAGTTGCTGACAGAGGTATATAAGTGCTTTATTTATCAGAGATCAGAGGTATAAGCACAAGGATGAGACATGCAACACAGGATCTTTGAGAGATCCATTCCTTTTGGAGTAGCAACTTGAAGGGAAGTTTGGGTCACTAGAAGGTATCTGAAACACCACTAAATTTCTATGCTGCTTCTATATTCCTTTCTATGCTTTGTTTATGCATAAGTAAAAGTATCATGAAAAGTAGAGTAAGTTTGTTTACATTCTTACTGTCAGTCAAATTTATAAACACTGTACTGATTTGGACACCTCAGCTGGATGCCATACAGCTGACAGTCCCTATTTCTCTGCCTACAACCTCAGCACAACATTCATTCACTCCAGTGAGATCTCAGCATAAACATAATTTGCTAAAATTGGAGTCTGCTTCTATTTCTGGATACAAGTATGTAGAAGTCTGGGTCTGGCAGAGGAGCAGGCTTTCCTGACAGCAGCCCGTATGGTTTTAGATCTCTGAAACAGTGTTGATGACACACTAGTGTGGAAAACAGCAGTGCCTACAGAGCAGTGAGGCCTTCTCTGTTTCCTACTCAGCCCCCACCCCCACCACCATCCTAGAGGTAGGCTTGGAATGAGCAAAAGACTGGCGGGAAAAGAAATGGTACAGCTGACCTCACCTGACTAAAGGGATATTCTGTAACATATAGCATCGTGCTCATCAATAAAACAGGGGAGAAGTTGTTCTTATGCAGTCATTGCTTGGATACTGAGCATCAGTCTGCTGGTGGGAGATGGTGAGTGATTCCCTTTTCATCACTTGTCTGGTTTTTTCTTTCCTTCAGTTATTAAACTGTTTTTATCTTGACACACAGATTCTTCTCACTTTTGCCTTTCTGATTCTCTTCTCCACACAGCTGGTGTTGAGGGGTGAGGGGGAAGCTGATCACTGCTTATCTGCTGACTGAGGTAACCCATCAAAAATATTATGTTTTGTCATGGGTTTGATGGACTGTAATTAGATGAAGTTTTGGACCAATGAACGGTTGTTTTCGCCTAGTGAAAATTTGCATATTTTTCTAGAAGAGAGGGCAGAAGGGCATCCATCTTGGGCGACTCTCTTGCCACGGAGATGGTGGGCCCCGTTCCGGGGCGGCTCCAGCCCCAGAGCCGCGGCCCCACCGGTCACCGGGGCCATTGGCCAAAATGCCGCGGCCGCTGGGAAAGGAATCTACTAGACCCGCAACCTTAACACCACTGCGAGCCTCTGCCTGTGCCCTGGACTGCATGCGGCGGTGAAGAAAGCACCGGAGCTTCCCCCCCTTCCCCCAGCAGCAGTGCAGCACGGTTTGCGCTGAATATTGGCTAGAGACTATCATGCAGCTGATAACAGGACTGCATGGCGAGGAATCCAAGTGAAATCAGCTTTCCAGAGTCCCAGGTAATTCTGCAGATGCTAGCCTTTCTTCCAAGCTGGAGAGAGAGAGAGGGTGGTCTCATAGAGAAAGAAAAACGTGGCGGACGCAGCATGGGAGAACTGAGATGGCGGACCAAGGAAGAAGTCTTTCTTCTGTGAGCCTTAATAGACTTTAAATGTAATTTAACTATTCCTTTATAAGCAGTGGAAAAGTATTTAGGGGGATGAAGAGATTTTTCCTACACCGTGAGAGAAATGGTCCACGTTAAGAAGTGCACAGATGCTGAGATACTTTGGAGAGAGAAGAAAAGGACCTTTTACTTCAGACTGGAATAACTCATCTCATCCTTAAAAAAAGAACAAACCCCACAGACTACTTACTGCAATAGTTTTTCTCGGGCGGGATTACTACTTGTGATGGCTGTTGTAGCAGAAGAGAGACTTTGCTTCTGAAGGACTCTTAAAAATTCCATGTATTTCTTTTATGTTGGTGTGTTCAGTAGAAGGTGAGATTGGTGGTTTTGGGAGAAGGGAAATGTATCTGTATGTAGTGCCTTGATATCTTTATTATCTTTTTTTTTCTTTTTTTTCACTTTTAGCTTATTAGGGTAATAAATATATTTTACTATTTTAAGCTTTGGAGCCTGTTTTTGTGGTTCTAGATCCTCTCGAGAACAATTCCCTTGTAATCTGGAATTTTTCCAGGTTAACCCATTACATTTTTGGTGCGTTGACTGGGAAATAGAAAAAAAATATATTAAAATAGCTTTGAAGTGAATATTTGAGGAGAAAGGACGGCAAAAAAACCCATGTTGTGCTGTAACTATTTGCTTTGTTGTTCTGGTGAAACTCTAGGCTTGGAGGGTGATCAGCAAAACCCACTCACTCTTCAACAGTCCCATTTGGCCTGTGCGCAAATCTGAAGGAGAATGGAGATTGACTGTGGACTATCGTGCCTTGAATGAAGTGACTCCACCGTTGAGCGCTGCTGTGCCGGACATGCTGGAGCTCCAGTACGAGCTGGAGTCCAAGGCAGCGAAATGGTATGCCACTACTGACATTGCCAATGCATTTTTCTCCATTCCTTTGGCAGCAGAGTGCAGGCCTCAGTTTGCCTTCACCTGGAGGGGCGTGCAATACACCTGGAACCGACTGCCCCAGGGGTGGAAGCACAGTCCCACCATCTGCCATGGGCTGATCCAGACTGCACTGGAAGAGGGTGATGATCCAGAACATCTGCAGTACATCGACGACATCATTGTGTGGGGACATATGGCAGCAGAGGTGTTTGAGAAAGGAGAGAAAATCATCCAGATTCTCCTGGATGTCAGTTTCGCCATCAAGAAGAGCAAAGTCAAGGGACCTGCTCGAGAGATCCAGTTCCTGGGAGTAAAGTGGCAAGACGGACGACATCAGATTCCCACCGAGGTCATCAATAAGATCACAGCCATGTCTCTGCCAACCAACAAGAAGAAAACACAAGCTTTCCTAGGTGCCATAGGCTTTTGGAGAATGCATATTCCTGAGTACGGTCAGATTGTAAGCCCTCTCTATCTGGTTACCTGCAGAAAGAATGATTTTCATTGGGGCCCTGAACAGCAAGAAGCCTTTGCCCAGATCAAGCAGGAAATCACTCATGCAGTAGCCCTTGGCCCAGTCAGGACAGGACCAGAAGTGAAGAACATGCTCTGCTCCACAGCTGGGAGCCATGGTCTGTCCTGGAGCCTTTGGCAAAAGGTGCCTAGTGAGACTCGAGGCCGACCACTGGGATTCTGGAGCTGAAGCTACAGAGGGTCTGAAGCCACAGAGGGTCTGAAGCCGACTACACTCCAACAGAGAAGGACATCTTGGCAGCCTATGAAGGAGTCCAAGCTGCCTCAGAGGTAATAGGCACTGAAGTACTTCTCCTGGCACCCCGACTACCGACCAGTGCTGGAGTGGATGTTCAAAGCAAAGGTTCCCTCTACCCACCACGCCACAAATGCCACATGGAGCAAGTGGATTGCTCTCATCCCACAACGCACCTGTATTGGAAAACTGAATCGCCCTGGGATCTTGGAAATTATCACAAATTGGCCTGAAGGTGAAAACTTTGGTCTCACTGATGAAGAGGAGCAAGAACAAGTGACACATGCTGAGGAAGATCCACCATACAACCACTGCCAGCAGAAGAAATGTGCTACGCACTTTTCACTGATGAAGTTCCTGTCGCATCATAGGGATGAAGCAAAAGTGGAAAGCAGCTGTATGGAGCCCCACACAACAGGTTACAGAACCTACTGAGGGAGAAGGTGGAGCTAGCCAACTTGCTGAACTCAAAGCCACTCAGCCTTGGACATTGCTGAAAGGGAGAAGTGGCCAAAGCTCTACCTCTACACTGATTCATGGATGGTAGCCAATGCTCTGTGGAGTTGGCTGGAAAAGTGGAAAAAGACTAATTGGCAGTGTAGCAGAAAATCAGTCTGAGCTGCTGAAGAGTGGAAAGACATCGCTGCCCGGGTAGAAAAGCTACCTGTGAAGATCTGCCATGTAGATGCCCATGTACCCAAGAGTAGGGCTAATGAGGAGCACTGAAACAACGAGCAGGTAGATCAGGCTGCAAAGATAGAGGTGTCACAGATTGATTTAGATTGGTAACATAAGGGAGAGTTGTTCCTAGCTTGATGGGCCCATGATGCCTCAGGCCATCAAGGCAGAGATGCCACCTATAAGTGGGCACGAGACTGAGGGGTGGATCTAACCATGGATAGTATTTCTCAGGTTATCCATGACTGTGAGACGTCTGCTGCAATTGAGCAGGCCAAGCGGATAAAGCCCCTGTGGTATGGTGGGCATTGGTCCAAATACAAGTATGGAGAGGCCTGGCAGGTTGATTACATCACATTGCCTCAAACACACCAAGGTAAGCACTATGTACTCACAATGGTAGAAGCCACCATGGGATGGTTGGAGACCTACCCTGTGCCTCATGCTACTGCCCGGAACACCATCCTGGGCCTGGAAAAGCAAGTCCTTTGGAGGCATGGTACCCCTGAGAGAATTGAGTCTGACAATGGGACTCATTTTAAGAACAACCTTATAAACACTTGGGCTAGGGAACATAGCATTGAGTGGGTGTACCATATCCCTTACCATGCACCAGCAGCAGGTAAAGTGGAGCGGTGCAATGGATTGCTAAAAACCACGTTGAAGGCACTGGGTGGGGGATCTTTCAAAAATTGGGAGCAGCACTTAGCAAAGGCCACCTGGTTAGTTAACACCCGAGGTTCCACCAATTGGGCAGGCCCTGCCCAATCTGAGTCTCTGCATACAATAGATGGAGAGAGGGTCTCAGCAGTACATGTCAGAGGACTATTAGGAAAGACTGTTTGGATTACTTCTGCCTTGAGTACAGATAAACCCATCCATGGGGTTGTCTTTGCTCAAGCACCAGGTCATACATGGTGGGTGATGCAGAGAGATGGAACAACATGTTGTGTGCTGCAGGGAGATCTGATGTTGGGTGAGAACTATGTGTAAATACCACTGTTTACAGAATGTCACTGCCATTATCTGTATATAGCTGTATATATGTATATATGTATGATTAACTGTCTGTGTGTAGAGTTAGACATACGTTAGTTTGGGCATTAAGCCGACAACATGAGATAAGGGGTGGAATGTCCTGGAGTGACTTTATGATGCTATATATCCCAGTCACCTGCTTAATGAAAGATATTAACTCTGTGTCTTTTAGCTGGCTCGAGAAGCCAGGCACTTGTTTTGGTTTTCTCTGAAGGTGTTTACATTCTTGGTTCTTATCACCAGTTATGTTGTGGTTCTCAGGAGAGAGCTCTCAGCAGTAGCTTTCTATATAGTTGAAGGTGAAGGGACACTTTTTTACTTTTACCTTTTCCCCTGTAAGTTTTTGCCCTGCTTTTGCTCAGCTGAAGGATATCAGAGGGGGTTGAAACTTGCTTTTGGCTTTTTCCCTCCTCTGCCTGAGGCACGGAGAAAGGACAGGTTTTTTTCTGGGACTGTGTTTTCTCTTCCTTCTTCCTTTGGAACTTTATAACAGACTACTGAACTCTGGGGCCTACCCCCACCCTGGGTCCAGAGAGAGACCTGCACCATCCTAAGCTGGAGGGAGACAGAGCAGAAACTACACCCAGGAAAGGAAAGGACTCTGAATTCATCAAGGTTGTCCTCATCACGAGAGGTTTATTATCTAACATTATTCATTTTTTATTTTCCTTTCCCTTCACCTGGTGTCTGCGTGCACCTCCCCTGCCCCCAGCAGCTGGGTTTTGTTAAATAAACTGTTTTTTTCACTTTCCTGCAAGAAATTCTTATTGGGAGGGGAAGGGAGTTTTAGGACCCTATCTTTTGCAGAGGAGGCTCTTCGAGTCTTCCTCCTAAGTTTGTCCAAACCATGACAAACATATGTGGTGCCCAATTTGTGGGGGCCCGACAACAACATGTTTAAATGCAATTTATCCCTAAAGAAAGACAGGGTCATAGTAGCTAAACAAAGAAATTCACAAAGTGATGCAACAAACATGAATATGCAGATTGCTGATAAGATCGGCAGCAACTACAGTACTGCCAACATACAATTCCAAGTAATTCTTTAATTTTTATTTTCATAAAGCATTGTCAGCATTGCTGTTTCCATAAAATACCCTGTGTTCTGAATAATTGCCTTTCTGCTAGCTTCACTACTTCAACATTTAGGTTTTTCCATTTCATAAAAATGAATAGAACTTGGTCTCTAGGCAACCTCTGAGACTGAGAGTTCCTATATCATTCACTTCTAATTATTACTTTTTTCTCATCACAATCCACAATAATTCTTAATGTTCTTTGTCTAAGCAGATTTTATTTTTAACCAATTTCTAATTTATGCTACTAGGTTAGAAGATCTTACTGTTTACCATGTTTTTCCCTTTATTCAGAAATATTGGGGGTCTCCTAATTATTATTAGAACAGCATGTAGAAATCAGCTTTTTGTTTTTCATTTTCCTACTGCCAAGTGGTTTGCAAATTGCTTTCTGCTTTTTAAAATGTGGTTCATGAATTGCAACAAAAAGAATACCACCCATTGTGCTCAGTTAAGAGTCTATGAAAATAATTTTGTTTGATGGACATTTAAGCATGTGTCCATCTGCTTTAGGTCCTGAAGTGTTACGTATTTTCTTGTAAAGTGTATCAATACTAGTAGGGCGATGGGTATGTTTGCTGATCTCTGGTCACACAGTTACCCACTGATGAAAACAGCAGTTAGACAGAAGGCTTGAGTGGTGAAACACAAAGCAAAATTTTTGTTATTCATTAACTGTAATTGTAACATGGTGACGGTATTGAAGGGTGAACAAAATACAAAAAGAGCAGATATTCTGTTTCGCATAATAACTTCCAAAAGCAAAGCATTTTAATGTGTTTAAAAGAAGAAATGTGTGTGTAACCTTTAGGCACACATGAAAACCATCATGCTGAAAAAGCTGCTTGTGTACAGCCTTGAACACTGGGCTTCCTTTTATTAAGACAGAAAACCTTATTCAACGCAAATCAAATGCGTTATACTCTGGTTTTAGAAGTACAGATGCTTCACTTTACAACCACCAGGAATAGATGTTTTTCTTTCAGTGAACACCAATTACATCCATTCAGTATTCATGTTATCGACGTTTTAGCTCACTAACAAATCACAAAGTAGTGTAGGTACAGTACCTGTCACCTAAGTGAACACTTCTCTCGGATCTTACATGATATTTTTATTTCTCTCTATATGTATAATTAGGAAAAAAATTGTAGAATACATTCTAGAATAACAGGTAAGAATGTATTTCCAGATAGTTCTGTGGAGAAATTGTCAACAGTAAGATTACAAGTGCTTTGCTTTTATGCATATTAAGAGCAAATCAGACATTGAAGCACTCTTTCCTGCACAGAAAATCTGTTGCCAAATCCCCATTCACTTTTTATGCCAAATGCCTATAAATTTAAGTCTCAAATTTGCAGTCAGAAGAAGGAATAGAGAGCTTATTCTTTACTTGCCTGCCGAGAAAATGCCCTGCTTACTGAAGGAAAAGGTTGTGCTGTTTCTGTGCCATATCTGCTCTATAAAGAGCTGACTAAATTGAAATATGTCAAAATTTAAGAAAATTTAGTAGAAAGTTACTCTTATGGCAATATTGATCCACGGAGACTGATCTTATGTCCCTTAAGGCCTACAGTGAATAACTAAAAAACAAACAGAGAAGACCATTGGTTAATAACTACTAGCAATTATGTTACTTCATCTGTGAAAGAGCAGTATATGTTCAGATATGAAATTAGACCTATAATTAGAACAATATTTTATTGTACTCTTATTTTTATATATTGCTTAGACTTATGTTGTACGGTATAATTAGATAATGTTCTCATGGAATTTAGCTCAATAGCTTCTACAGTTTTCTCATAGAAGCCTTATGAAAATTAGATTTTTTGATCGTATTGTGAAAAGTCATAGAATCACAAAATCACAGAATATCTAAGTTGGAAGGGACCCACAGGGATACAGCTTTAGGTTAATCACAGAACTACCTAAAACTAAACTGTAAGATGAAGAGCATCATCCTGTTTCTTCTTGAAATCTGATAAGCTTGGTAGCATGACCACTTATCTGGGGAGTCTGTTCCAGTGTCTCAATGAAGATCTTTTTCCTAAGGTCCAATCTGAATTTCCCCTGATACAGCTTCATTCTGTTTCCTCTTATCACATCACTGGTCACCAGAGAGAGAAGATCAGAACTTCCCTCTCTGCTTCACCCCTTGAGGATTCTGCAGGCTGTCATGAGGTCACTCCTGAGCCTTTTCTTCTTCAAACTGAACAAACAAAATGACCTCAGTCACTCCTCATAAGTCTTGCCATTGAGACTGTCTTGATCACCCTTCTCTGGACACACTCTAATATTTTGATGTCCTTCTTATGTTGTGGCACTCACAAGTGCACACAGTACCCGTAGTGTGGCCGCCGCAGTGCAGAGCAGAGTGGGACAATCCCCTCCCTTGCCTGGCTGGCGATGCAGTGCCTGATGCACCCCAGGACATGGTTGGCCCTTTTGGCTTCGAGGACACTCTGGTGGCTAATATTCAACTTGCTGTCCATCTAAGCCCCCAGATCTCTTTCTGTGGGGCTTCTCTCCAGCCTCTTATCCCCCAATCTGTATGAAGAAGCCGAATTATGCCACTCCAGGTGGAGAATCTGTCACGTGCTCTTGCTAAATTGCATACTAGTTGCTAGTATATCGGAATCTCTCTGTAAGGCTTTTCTACCCTCAAGGGAATCCATGACTCCTCCTCATTTAATATCATTGTTTAACTTACTTTAAGGCATATTCTATTCCTGTGTCCAGATCATTTACAAAAACACTGAAGAACACTGGCTCTAAAATTGAGCTCAGGGGAACCCCACTGGTGACTTGTCCACCAGCCTGTTGTAACCCCCTTCACTGCAACACTTAGGACCAGACCCATGTGCCGATTCACCTGTCACATTACAGGCTGGACATTTTACCCAGAAGGATACTGTGAGAGACATTATCAAAAGCTTGGCTAAAATCCCAAATCAGCACACCTACTGGCTTCCCTTGGTCACCTAGATGAGTGGCCTTTCCATAAGGAAATTAAGTTAGGTAAGCAAGACTTTACCCTTGTAAACCCAAGCTGGCTGTGACTAGCAGTGGCTGTATTGTCTCTTAAGTGTTTGTCAATAAATCCCAGAGCAACAGCACACACAATTTGGCAGGCACTGAAGTGAGACTGACAGGACTATAATTATCAGGGTCTTCCTTTTTTACCCGTCTCGAAAACTGTGTGAGAGACTGAAATGTTGTGGTTAATGGCTTAAAGATTGTTATGAAGAACTTTTTGTCCATTATGGCAAAACTGTATAAAGAAGCTGTGACCATCAAAGCCCACACCTCCCTGAAGACGCCTCCTAACTTGAACTTTGGACTGAGTTAAGCCATCAAAGGGAACCGAAGATAAGATAAAGCTGACACTATTGTCTAATTATCTCAGGTCCAGGGAGAAGTAAACAAGGCTGAGGGAGAAGAATGCATCCACAAGAAAGCCAAACCCAGCAGCTGTCCTGAAAATCAGCTCTGGTTGGGTTTGGGGTGAGGGAGGCTATAGCCCACAGACTCATCTGCTGAGGCCAGGTTTGCACACACTCCCCCCCAGCCAAAAGAGGAGGAGGAGAGTTTTGGGTGTGTGGCGTAATCTCTGCTCAGAGGCATCCTCCCTTACACAAACTGGCTCAGTTGTAAAACCCCCTACCCTGGAAGGCCATATATGTAACAATAGAGCAACATAGAGTTCGCAGGCAGGCCAAAGGAGAGCTTGTTTATTGCAAAAACCAGGTCTTTTTAAGCAGTTAAGCCGTTACCAAATACATACCAAAGAAACACAACAAACAATAATTCAACCAGTCACCATAAGCCACGATCTGATCACACGATGGCTATGTAACTTGTTTTTTCTGCCTCTAAGTCAGATAAGCTCGTTCCCAGAGGCCTTCTGTCCTTAGCTGAAGTAACAGAAGTGAGACATGATTTTACAAGAGTAACAAGGCCTTCATTTTGTAAAGTTTTACCTATCCACAACACACATACACATGGGACATTCGGGTGAGAGCTGAGGAGGCTTATAAACCATCAAAGACACCAAAAGCACCCCCCAGACTCATTCCTGAGGCCTTGCACCAGAGGACTGAATGTGATGCAAAGCGATGCAAAATATTCAGAGTCTGGTTGCAAGAGACGGTGTCAAACTCGCCCCCTTCCCACCACCAGGGAGGTACCTGGGCATTCCCACCTGGCCAAAATGTATACTAATCCACTGGATTGTATGTTTGTAGGGCCCTCACCACCAAGAAGACCAGAAGAAGAGGATCAACGATATTTGTTGCTATCTTTCTCTCCTCACCACCGCCTCTTTTTCTATTTCTTTCCCTCTCTCTCTCACTTTTACTGTTAAATAGAATCCATGCGAGGTATCTCTCCAACAATTTTAATAATAGGATCACAACACTGGGAAAATCTTTGCCAGCTGCCAGTCAACTGAGACATCGCTAGACACCCAAGACAATTGAAAAATAATGAAGAAATGTCTCAAAATGGCATCAGCTGACTCTTTCAGTAATCTGAGATGAATACTACCAGAGCCCATAGACTTACATGCACCCAGCTGGAGCAGCCAGTCTTGAACAAGTTTGGTGCCATCTGGGAGTTTACCAGCCTTCAGTCGTGGTCTTCCAGCTCAAGATTCCTGTGGTCCAGGAGTCCATTATCAGTATTAAAAACAGGGGAAAAGAAGGAATTTAATATCTTTCTAAGTCCCTATTTGTGAAGTGACTGACCCCATCAAGAAATGGACTGGGCAACTTCAGCTTGTTATCTCAGCTTCATGCTTCGTTTTTAGCACGCATTTTGATTTCAGATTTTTTTGGGGAAATGAAATTGACAGTGGTACTGGATCATACTAACTTGTGGTTGAGCTTGGAACTGCCTCACCACAATACTTTAATGCATTTTAACTGTTGTGAAATTGTCTTCTCTCACAAATTCTCTGCAGAGACAGCTGGTCTTCTGCTATTATCAAGGAAAACAAAATTTCAGCCAGTGTTGTCTTACAGCATTTTAAGAGAGCAATTTCAGTTTATACTCTAGAAAGTTTTTATCTAAATAATGTTAAAACAGACTTTTGTCCTGACAGCAAAATCCGCCTTTTATTGACCCAGACTAATTCAATACAAAATGATGCCCTTTCATCTGAAATTTAGCAGATAATGTTTGCAACCCTTTGTCTGAAACTGATGAACTCATAATGTTATCCATGTTTGTAGTTAATAAAGTGTCTTCAGTACCGGCATACACAGTATGAGTAATAGTCCTATCTCATTATTCTCAATAGTTTTAGAAAAATATGTATTTGACAGGTACACTAATGCTTTCCGGAAAGCAGGTTTGGATAATATACACTACTTAACAGTAAAAAACAGCCTCTCCAATTTTACTTCTAAGCCAAAGCCAGAATAAAAACAAATAGGCATTTGCATATCACAGCAACCAATTTTCATCAAAAATATACAGGAGGAAGCAGCTCAGAAATACTGACCAATGCATTAATATTTTCGCTTTTTCCTTTTCTCTGTTTGAAGAGAAAATACAATAAGGGCTCGTAAGACACTGAACAATTTACTTTTAAAACATCTTATAGACAGAAAAGGTTAGAACAATTTTAACAGGTTACTGAGAGGACTTTCTTTTTAGTGCACAGGTCAGGACAGATCACAATTTTAATACGAGAAACACTGCAATGGCTAGAAATCATGGCAAGAGACACATCCCAAGAATTAAACATAAAGATACAAAACATAATCCAGCATGTATTTTAGGTGCTTTAAACACTAATTGGGAAGTTAAAACAAGTTTTTGTGTGCTTTATCTACATCCTTGTGTTTCTTCAATAATTAATACAAAAACTTAATAAGGGAATATTTTGTCTAGGAATCTATTCCTGAGAATAAAAGAAGTGTCAAGAAAATCAGTAAATCTTCCTGCTTTAGAGAAAGATTTAAGATTGTAAGCTTATTTGTTTGGGTTTTTTTCATATTATAACTAAGATCAAGAAAGATTACGGGCTATGGAAATGATAGACATTTCCATTTCTGTGAATGGGTAAGTGGAGGAAATAAACATCTTACTCTAGCTGGAAAAAATATCACAGCCCTCAGTCCCTTCTTTTTACTTTGATATTATATGGAAAATCAAACTTTAACAAAATAGTTACTATTTCTCTTAGGAAAAACAATGTAGAAATCACAGCGTGCTCTATGAACATCCATTACAGATAATTTCCCAAAGATGCCAGTGTCTCTCCGTTGGGAAGGGCTCAATAATCTCTCAGAGGACTGAGCCTGAAATGAGTTCACTATGTTGAGGGGCCTGAAGGATTCCCTTTTTTAACATACTCTTTCGTTAATCCTTCCATTTGAATTGACTATGAACATAATGTCTCTTTAAAGAAATATAATGCAAACAAAAAATAAGTATCACAAGCAGGTTCCACATACCTAAAAATAAGAAATTTTCTTTTTGGTCTATATTTCTCCTGCAGCTGATTTTAGTTTTTTTAATTGCAATTGATGAGATGTCCTTTTCACATATGAATATGCTGAGTATGCTGTAGTTTGGCAAAAGACTTATAGTCAATAATATTGATAACTCCTGTTTACCTGGAGTCTTAGTAACTGTGGACTACTTTCTCTTCTCTTGCCACTCCTGAACTGTAAGGTTAATAAAGGTAATAACCAAATGGGTTCTGCTATTTAAACCGACTAGAAGGCATACAGGAAATCAAAGAACGAAAGAGTAACTTAGAACTAACCTGATCTAAATATATCAAAATACAATGCTATTGCACATGGTTAACTAATTGCCTCACCTATAGGCATTCAGATAATATCTTAGTGTAATGATTTAAGTGTTTTTCAGATGAATCCTTCAAATATAAAAAAAAATTACAACATAAAATAAAGGCTAGGATTTGGCATTTCTGTTCTGAAATGAAATCAAGATACTGAGGGAATGAGATGTTTAAGTGCCTTGCAACTTTGGCATATTTCCATTTAATCTCATTAAGTAAAAGCCAAATACTTCCTAACTGGTGAAAGATTTAATAGCACCATACTTTGAGAGAAAACAAGGACACGAGGACACACGTACAGTGGTTTCTAATTTCTACACAAATATTAGATGAATCATTTAGTAAGCATTTTGAATACCCAAGGACTAGAGATAAATTTAATAATTTAAATTGCCCATTTTTCACTCTTACTCAAATAGTTTTACTTTATTTTAGAATCTCCGTGAATGCTTCCAAGACAAATCTTTGGTAAATCCTCAGTCCCAGTTAATTATTTTATCCACTTACAGTTAAGCTTTAGTCTAGGTTTGCATGATGTATCTTCCTGCCAAGATTCGGTCACTATAAATGTGCACATTTCCTACTGGATTTATCACTGGTGGGTTTTGGGGTTTGGGTGGGTTGTTTTTTTTTTTTCGGTTGTTTGTTTGTTTTTTAAGAAAATAGATGTAATATTGAGAAAAAATGTCAGTCATATACTAAATCCAACATTTCCAGATTTTTTAAGGCTTCCTACATAATTTACCAAGTCATACATGACACTTCTAAGTTGTGATCAGAGGTAAAACACACACTTTAAATAAAAGATGTTGCGGTGGTTCAAGCCCCATCGGGAAGGAGGCTGGTCCAGCCACGGTGGTGGGCGGTTTCCAGGGTCTGAGCCACCCACATCTCCTCCCCCTGAGGGACTGATTGACGGGTATCCCTGTATGGTTAAAGTTCCAGATGTTTCGTTTAAATTGTACTCTCCATTGGATCCCTTCCCTAAGTCCCTCCTTCCCTCTGTTCCCATTTGATATCCTCCTATCCTTCACCCACCTACCCTCAGATCATTGGTCTGTATGCTCTTCCCACTCCCGTCACTATCCTTATAAGCTCCGGCAGCCGGAGCCATCTTGGTTCTCTGGTCCCTGACCCCTTGGCAAATAAACTGTGTGCCAAGACCACATCAGAGACCCGTCTCCTTCTTTACTGCTTCCCGCTGCCTTAGAGATCGGTGCAAGAGTGTTCACGGCGTCTGCTATCCCGGACCGTGAGAGCTGCCAAAGCCGTCGCTAAAAGTGCCCCCGCCCGGGGCGCTTCCAGAAGGCCGCGGCACCCTAACACTGAAAGCACCGCAGCAGCAGTTGGCGCCCAGGACAGGGACAGCTCGTTCGGAGGTTCCTGGAAGCGTCCCCGGTGAGAGTTACTCGCAGAGATCAAGCCGCGTTCGGAGCAGCCAGCGCCACACAGACGAGTCAGCCTTCTAGAGGACAACTCCGTGTGGGGACCGGTAGCCTTTGGGAGTGGAAGGTCGGTCCAGGGGATAGTAGACCACCCCCGAGAGCTTTTTGTTGACTCCGCTGGGTGAGGTGAGTACTCGTGGGGTCCCCCTTCTCAGCTTTTCTTTTGTCTTTTCCTCTCGGGACGCGGGTGAAGTTTCTGGGCTGGAAAGATGGGTGCTAAGCTCACCCGAGCCCAGAGAGACGTATATTTCCAAGTTGTAAATGCCCTTACAGAGAGTTCATTTGATTTTTCGAAAGAGAGGCTTAAGAGGTTTATACATTGGGTTTTTATTAATTTCCCCGATACTTCAGTTGATTCGGTTAAAACTCTTTCTTTTTGGGATAAAGTGGGAGAAAGGCTGACAGATTTAAGGGAACAAGGGGATACCTCAGTTCAGAAGGTTTTTTCCCTTTTTCCTTTAATTTATGCAGCTATTTCGCTTTTGGGAAATGGGAGTCCGGGTAATCCTCAGTTGATATCTTCCTCCCTCCCCGATCCTATACCTTTGTCCCAACCGCAGGCTGAACTGGGAGCTGGAGCTCACCAAGCAGTGCAGGGTTGCTACCGTCTCCCTGCCACCTCCCAGTCCACCCTGAACCCTTCTCTGGGCGAGAAGGCGCCGCTCATCCAGGGCTCTTTTCTAACCCTCTCTCCCGATCCCCAGACCCTAGTTTCGTCCACCGCATTAGGAACAATAGGCAAAGATGGCGCTGGCCGCGTGGCTGACCGCATGGCTGGCCGCGTGGCTGGCTCCGCCATTTTGTCTTCATTAGACGGGACCAAATCGCAAAATGGCGGTTGCGGGTCCCTGCCAATCACTCCCCAAGCATCCGCCCTTTCCCCTCCCTGTGCGACGAGATGTGATGTAACCACATTGGGCCCCTCCTCAGCGTCGATAACGTGTGCGTTGGGCCCTTCCCATGTCATCGGGACACACCCCTCAGTCCAGGGTCCTCCCACTTCAGGTGCAGGCTCTGCCTCCGGTTACGGAGCTTCCGATTCCCGCGCTATCGGGGGTGGGAGTGAGCGGAGGCCTGGCCAGAAGTTGGCCATCTTGGCGAGACCTACTCCAGCCATGGCCTTGCCGGAGGACTCGGACTCCGATACAGAGGATTATTGGGGGAAGCTGCAAAGGGAAGCAACCGCGGATGGGGAGTGGGAGCTTGCTAACAAAATCACGGTAGCTCCGGTGACCTATCGGAGGGGAGGACACCCAACCTGGGCACCCCTGCTGTACGCACACTTAAAAGAATTGTGCAAGGTCGCTCGGAGCCATGGCAGGGAGTCTCCATATTTTAAAAATTTATTTAATGCCACATTGACTGCGCATGTGTTCACTCCCCATGACCTTCGCAATTTATTCTCGTGCCTCCTCTCTCCAGCGGAGTTTCTCCTCTGGGAGAGAAGCTGGAAAAGGGCACTACGGGATCTCCTTGTGAGATACCACGGTGAAGAGGCCAATGCCCACCTCACCATAGATCACCTTTGTGGGGAAGGCAATTGGGAGCGGCCCCAGGAGCAGGCTGAAGCCATACCTGAGGGTGTGCTCGAAGATATAAAGGGTGCGGCAGTTCTCCTAACACCTACGGAGACTACGCCTATGCAAGCCTTTTCAAATATAAAACAGGGTCCAGAAGAGAATTTTATCCAGTATATAAATAGGTTAAAGGATGCAATTGAAAAACAGGTGGAAAACCGAGAGGCCCAAAAAGCATTAATGACTGTAGTGGCAAAATCCAATGCCAATGACACTTGTAAAAAGATATTAGCCACTCTGCCTCTCAACCCTCCACCGACCCTAGATGCCATGCTGGAGGCCTGTGCCACCAAGGCCTCCCAGAGTGTCCTTCTCGCACAAGCCGTCGCACGAGAGGTTGCAGAAGCGATGGCGGTTTCCAATGAAGACTTTCGTTGCTTCTATTGTGGGGAACCTGGACACTATATTAAAGATTGCCCTGCCAATAAAGCCATCGCTGAGTCCTTTCACACAGGTCAGCGGAGATACCAACAACATCGATCTGAAAATAGCAGGCAGCGGACAAAAAACTTCAGCTGGAGGGCGTGGCGGCCACACGCGACGACAGCAAATGCCAAGCCGTTTGTTCCTGCTGCACCTGCCGTTCCTCCTCCTCGGAGGATCTGAGTTACTGCACCTGTTTTCAGGACCAGGAGGACCGGGTTGCTAGGGTGCTCCATTACATCGAGCCAGGTACCCGTATCACTCTGTGCATGGACGTGACTGTTGATATTAATGACACTGAATATCACACATTGCCCACTGACTTTAAAAACCCACACTGCCACACCAGAAACATTCTAGTCTACAAAGATCCTGTATTGGCTCCAAACAACGTGGTGATTACACCACAAGTGGTCAACAGGAAACCAGGGGACAGCCTCATGATTGATATCATGTGCACAGACCCACCATGCAAACTTACACAGGGGACTCCTATTGCTCAGGCCTATCTCCTGCCTGATGCTTGGGACACTGCTAGAACCACCGACAGCATATATTGGGCAGAGGCTGTGGGCCCTGATAAGCCGTTATTGGAGTGCCGGCTCCGAAACACAAACTCGGAGTGTACTTTAACAGGGATGGTTGACACCGGGGCGGACGTCACCATCATTGCCCGCTCCGAGTGGCCCAAAAATTGGAAACTGGAAATGGCAAAGGGGTGCCTCTCAGGGATAGGCAGGACAACAGTCTCTATGCGGAGTACGAAGAATATCTTGGTGGAAGGTCCGGAGGGTCAGGTGGCCACCATTAAGCCATTCGTGGTGGYGGCTGGCCTCACGCTTTGGGGCAGGGACGTCCTTTCTCAATGGAGCACCAGACTAGAAATTCCTGCTACACCTCAGGATTTTTAGTCAGGGCCACAGTGAAGCGCGCCGTCCCACCTTTAGATTGGAAAACTGATTCACCTGTGTGGATTGATCAGTGGCCCCTATCTAACGAAAAATTAAGCACGCTTGAAGCCCTCGTGGAAGAGCAGTTGGCTAAGGGTCATATTGTCCCTACCAACAGCCCTTGGAATTCACCTGTTTTTGTATTGCGAAAGCCAGGCAAGGACAGGTGGAGGCTCCTCCACGATCTTCGTAAAATAAACGAAGTCATTGAGGATATGGGCTGTTTGCAGCCAGGCCTACCCTCCCCCTCCATGCTCCCTAGAGATTGGAAACTCATTGTTATTGACATCAAAGACTGTTTCTTCAGTATCCCCCTACACCCTCGGGATGCACCGCGATTTGCGTTTTCAGTACCATCACCTAATTGGCAGGCTCCTCTCAGGCGGTTCCACTGGCGGGTTCTCCCCCAGGGGATGAAAAACTCGCCTGCCATATGCCAGTGGTACGTGGCCCATCTCCTCTCCCCAATAAGAAAGAGATTCCCCAGAGCAATCATCCTACATTATATGGATGATATCTTGGTGTGTGCCCCTGATCAAGAGTGCTTGGACGCAACGTTTGCCGAGACTTTAAAAACTATCCAGGAAGCAGGGTTTACCATCCAGGAAGAGAAAGTACAACGCACATGCCCATGGACCTATTTGGGACATATCATTGGTGAAAGGAACATTAGGCCACAACAGCTGGAGATAAAAACCGACCCACGTACCCTACGTGAGATACAAGAACTTTGTGGGACAATAAATTGGGTTCGTCCACTCTTGGGTATCACCACCAAAGAGCTAGCCCCTCTCTTTACCCTACTCTGTGGAGGTGAGGAGCTAGATGCGCCGCGTTCCTTAACTCCAGAGGCGAGGAACGCCATTGTGAAGGTCCAAGAAGCCCTCTCTTCACGCCAAGCACACCGTACGAACCCTTTGCTGCCTTTCCAATTAATCATCCTGGGTAAGTCCCCCCACACCTATGCATTAATATACCAGTGGGATGAGGAACAGAAGGACCCACTCTTAATCATTGAGTGGATTTTCTTATCTCATCAACCTAAAAGGACACTAACTACACCACAAGACATTGTAGCCCAGCTCATCATAAAGGCCAGGTCACGTCTCCGCACCCTCGCGGGATGTGATTTTGCGTGCATTAGGTGGAAATTGGAAACAATTGGGTACTTGGAACACTTGCTTCAACATAATGAGAAACTACAGTTCGCCTTAGACAGCTACACAGGCCAAATTTCTATACACAAACAGAGTCATAAGCTATTTAATTCGGACTTTAATTTGGCTCCAAAATCTTTACAAAGTAAAACACCAGTCAAAGGTCCCACAGTTTTTACGGATGGCTCGGGGAATTCCAAAAAGGCCGCAGATGGACCCCCAGACTTGGAAGTGGGTATCTGAAGTCCAGCGAGTAGAGGGCTCCCCTCAGCTTGCTGAGTTAACAGCAGCCGTCTGGACCTTTGAAAAGTTCAAGACGCAACCGGTCAATTTGGTTACTGATTCGGCTTACATAGCTGGAGTAGTTGCCAGGGCTGAACATGCTTGGCTCAAGGAAGTCCCAAATCAAAATTTATATCGCTTGCTCTCGAAGCTCATTTTCTTGTTATCCCACCGGGAGCACCCGTACCATGTAATGCACACGAGATCACACACAGGCCTTCCAGGATTCATTGTGGAGGGCAACGCGAGAGCGGATGCAGCAGCAATGGCAGTTTTGGCCCCTAACATCCCAGACATATTCCATCAAGCCAAAATGAGCCATGCATTCTATCATCAGAATGCCCCGGCCTTAGTTAGAACGTTTAGATTACCTAGAGAGCAGGCGAGGGCGATTGTTACCTCCTGCCCTAGTTGCCAACAATATCAACTTCCTTCTCTAGGATTCTCGGGAACCAACCCAAGGGGATTGCATAGTTGCCAGCTATGGCAAACTGACGTAACTCACTATGCCCCCTTTGGAAGACTAAAATATATACACGTGTCTATTGATACATTTTCCGGTGCGGTTTTCGCTTCTGCCCATGCTGGCGAAAAGGCCAAAGACGTCACCAAACACTACCTAATAGCCTTTTCCACCCTACGGATTCCAAAGGAAATTAAGACTGACAATGGCCCGGCTTATACCTCACAGAAGCTGAGGGAATTCTTTCAGCAGTGGGGTATAAGACACACAACAGGCATCCCTCATTCCCCCACTTAATAGTCCATTGTAGAGAGGGCCCACCAAAACATCAAAAGGGTACTTGATCAGCAGCGAGGAGGAGCAGAGACTAGTTCTCCCATTGAGAGACTCTGCAAGGCGCTCTTCACTGTCAACTTTTTGAATAACACCTTTGAAGACCCAGACCCTCCCGTTTTCAGGCATTTTACCAATTCGACCCGAGCTAAATTAAAAGAAAGACTGCCTGTGCTGATCAAGGATCCAGAATCACATCAGATCCAAGGACCCTTTGAGCTCATCACGTGGGGAGGGGATATGCGTGTGTTCTTACACCAACAGGTACGAAATGGATCTCAGGAAAAAATGTCAAACCATACTTGGGAGAAAAACCGGATTTGTCACCAAACCAGCCAGATGAGGACAAGGAGAACAATGACAAGAGCTCAGCATCAGCTTGGAAGAGGCGGAGGCGACGCAGAGAGAGTCACAAGGACAACGAACCGTCTCCGCCCCAGGCTGAGCTCCCCCAGGCTGAGCTCCCTCATGTTTTTGCTATCTGTGTATAGTAGTCTCTCCTCGTGTGTTATCCCTTATGTACTTCCCCTATACCTTACCCACCCACCTGTGTCTTTAAAAACAAAGAAGGGGGAGTTGGAGGGATAAAGGAAGAGAGATCACGACCCTTATTTAATTAGTATGTTATAACAATTTTAATTTTGTAAAATTACTTTTAGAAACCCAAAGGAAGAAAATGGCCCA
>JACAXG010000227.1:777246-895972 GCA_018881555.1 Amblyornis subalaris
GGTATCCCTGTATGGTTAAAGTTCCAGATGTTTCGTTTAAATTGTACTCTCCATTGGATCCCTTCCCTAAGTCCCTCCTTCCCTCTGTTCCCATTTGATATCYTCCTATCCTTCACCYACYTACCCTCAGATCATTGGTCTGTATGCTCTTCCCACTCCCGTCACTATCCTTATAAGCTCCGGCAGCCGGAGCCATCTTGGTTCTCTGGTCCCTGACCCCTTGGCAAATAAACTGTGTGCCGAGACCACATCAGAGACCCGTCTCCTTCTTTACTGCTTCCTGCCGCCTCAGAGATTGGTGCAAGAGTGTTCATGGCGTCTGCTATCCCGGACCGTGAGAGCTGCCAAAGCCGTCGCTAAAAGTGCCCCCGCCCGGGGCGCTTCCAGAAGGCTGCGGCACCCTAACACTGAAAGCACCGCCGCGGCAAAAGAAGCTGAAGATGCACAAATCTATCTATTTGCTTCCCCCCCACACCCCTACTCTCTGTGACTAATAGCATTCTGAATTGAAGTGGAAGCTGGCAAAATTTTCCAGTTATTCAACTGCAGATTATTGATTACAAACCATTTAAAATAAACATTCTGTGCTACTTTGCACTTCTTTCAATAAGAGGGGCATACTCTCACTGGAGGAAGTATAGGCTTTAAAAGTATTTTTAATATAAACAATACCTATCAAAATTAGATAAAAGTGTCATGTTATCAAAGAGGAAACTGACAGAATATCACAATATCTTAAAAAGAAAAGGAACTTTAAACTGTGATTATATTAAATTAACTGTTATGAATTTTTTGCTTTAGTTAGGATAGTAAATGTTATGAGAAAAATGTGCTAGACAATTTTCTGGTTTTAGTTCTGTATAGATAGATTTCTTTTTTTTTTCAACCATGACTACTGGATATCAATGCACGTGATATTCAGTGGACAAGAACATCTGAGTTTTATGACATCTACCTCATAGAAAGCATTCTGTAGCAAAAAAACAACCAACCAACCAAACAAACAAAACCAAACTTGTGTTTTGTGATATGACTAGGTATTTTTTAGTTTGCATTTCAAAATAGGAGAGTAAATCACAGACCAGCCAGATGAGGAAGAAAGCATAAACCAGATTCAGTTTATAGATTGACCTAACATTCTCACTCAACATCGAAGTGCATGTCCTATACAGGCAGTGCTTAAAGAGGGTTCTACAAACTCCTTACCCTTGTCAGAAAATATACACCAAATTATACACCTAGACCACAGTCTAGGAATGCTTGATCACGTTGTGGATCACCAGTACCATATAAGGAACAAGGTACGTGTACTGGGACACATATGCAAAATTCCAGTTTAACAAAAGGTTTTCTTCCCCAAAGAAAGGTTTGCCTTCCCCAAGGGAAAACAGCATTAAATGACCGCTCACTTTTCTTGTTCCCTTTTATCAGATTTTTGGATTGTCTTGCTCTAGTTGCCAAGTCATTTTCCTCATGAAAATGAAGGTTTGGAGGATGCTAACAGACACAGATCTGCTTGATCACTGCCTTTTATGGAATAAAGAAGGAAATTTTACCATTACAGCAGCTATAAGAGGCTAGTGACTATTTTCCCACTTGCGTGAATCCCAGGAGTGTAGTGTTGTTAAAGAACAGAAAAGTAAATTTAACTTCTAGTGTTTTCATTGCCTATTAGTTCATTATGGTTTGTGGCTGAAAACAGAAGCCTGAGTCCAAAGAAGAAAATGAATCTGCACTTCCACCTGTAATCACTATTTCAGTCACTATCAGAAAGAAAGAGAAATTTTAGTCTCCCAACACTAGGCCCACTGAAATGGTTATATATATATTAAGCTAGTAAAGTCACAGCTGGTTGTTTAAATCCTTTCTTGTGTTTGCTTTCAGATGACCTGTGTCCAAACCAAAGATCAAAGGGATTATTTGGAGTCTACCACAAGTCTCTGATGATGTCTAGATACACAGTACCTTATACATGAACAACTAGTAGCATAAAGCTACATATTTTTTAAGTGACATGCCTTTGTAGAGATGGCAGCTTCACTATACAATTTGCATAAAAGGAAGTATTTGCTAGAAAATAATTGTAAGGCACTTGTGTAGTGTGAAAAGCAGAGAGCAATTCTGGTTGTCAAGTAAAGAAAATAGATTATCAAGCTGAATAATTGGCTAATTTCTTTATGTTGTATTAGTAATCAGGAAACCAATTGCTTTGTCTTCCAAATCAATAGCATTGTGTTCTGTGTTCCATAAAATCAAAAGACAATCACTGTAACATATTTAATAGGATTTTTTTTTGTTTGTCAGTTTCAGGTTGTTTTTTTTTTCCTTTAGAAGTCATTGTTGTAATAGGGCAAAATACACATTAAATTTATTAGAAAATTTTCATGATGTAAAAGATATGTCTGAAATTTTCAAATTAAAAAGAAAAATTATTGAGATCATAATATGATTATTCCACAAATATTAACAAACCGTGCTACAAAATTATTATTAGGAATTCATCATCAAGTGCTGAGAAGTTAAGAATGTTAGAACTGAAGAGTTGAAACAACCTTTAATTGCCCACCTTGTGTGTGCACCATAAAATAGTTTTTAATTACATGATCATGTACTACTTTTTCCAGAGAATAACTCTCTCAGTCTGTGTGCAGAATGATGATGCTTACTTAATGACCAGCTATTTAGAATCTTTTTCTTCATAATATTTAGTGAATGACCCCGTGGTGTATTTACAACACATTATTCAAGTGCAGCTCTGCTAAGGAAATGATTCTCTCATCAGCTTTCCCCGAACTAAGATTAATATAGTATTTGAAATAAGAAATTAATGTGTTTTGGAAAAAGCCACTAGATCCTGCTGATCTCTGTGTTAATAATTTCAACAATTTCTAGTAAATGAATGAGGTAGTTTCTAGTTATTTTATCTATAATTTTATTTCTCTAATTTCAGCACAGATATATTTCAGAGTTTTAATTATTAGTTCATTTCGATTTATGGATTTATCTTTAAAATATCTCTGAGAGTTTTCCTATATATAAAACACTTGTTAGGTGACAAATATAAATTCCAAACTTTCAGCTGATGATTTGTACAGATCTGACTAGGCAGTTCCATTCAGTAGACAAACTATAAGTGCTGAGCAGCTACTGTTACACAGGATTTGAAGGGGGAAAACATAACCAGGTTTTCCAATAACAAAAATCAAGAAATCATTCCTCATCATGGAATCTTGGAGGAGGAGGGAATAAGGGAAAATATTACTGGTTCTTTATACCATAGTTCACACCTAATTTATTCTGGAAGTCTCTGAATATAAACATTGAAAGAAGCCCACAACTACCAGCGTATGAAAAGGGAAATACCTTTCAGAGTCTGGGCCAGTTAATAAAAATCTTTTACATGAAATTAATATATCACAGATAAGTAGACATTTTTTCTTTTTTTTTCTTTTTTTCCCATTTCTTTTGTATGAACACCTGTACTGTTTTCTTTCCTCTCAGACAGCTTTCCCTGTGAAAACAACAGGAAAACACATGCACCACCACCACCCAGTTAAAAATACAAAACCTATAAAAGCAAAGCAAATAAAAAATAATACCCAGTTTCACGACAAAACTGACCAGGTTTATAATGCCTTTTCAAAAGGCCTAGTTCTGTATCTTACATAATTGTGAAGATGCAGTGTTCTAATGCATCTGTCCCAGAATAATCTTATATCAATCAAAAGCATCTTTGAGGGAAATTGCTTTCTCAGTGTCACTGATTAACTAGCTATATATTGTTCTCAACTCATTGTTGACTAGAGAGCAAATTTCTTTCGTGTGTTCTGCAAAAATACAATCCAAGCCCCACTTCATTCCGTGATGATTCTAGGTAAATAAAACTTGTTAATTCTTTGGGTTGATTTGACCATGCTGGTCTTCAGAAAACCTAAGTTCTGTCAGTCACAAATTTCCATACATCAGACTACTCCTTTTCCAAAGTTGTCCTTTTGTTCCTTTCAAGGAACAGAATCAGAACTCAATCAGAAGGTTCGAAGAACTGTAGCAAACAATCTTTTCAAAGTTTATTGTTATATTAGACTATTTTCAGTTTCCCTTAGGAGCAGACTGAAACTTCTGAATTCCTAGGATATTTACTTTTTGCAAGTATTCATTATAAAGGGTCCAATGAAAGCATCTGCAGAAGTCAAGTGATTTGAAGAAGGCGATGAATTGGATATTATATTTTCACATAGGGAACAAAAAACCCAAGCACCTTATTAAAGTGAGGTATATTTCTTTTCATGAAACTTTTTAGACACAAAATGAGATCCTTCTGAATAGAAATCTCAAGGATACTTCCTTAAACTAATGTAGAAATTGCAACTGAGAGAAAAATATTCAAGTTTTATGATCATTCCAAAATTTTCTTATTTCATAAAAGTACTCATTAAATGGATAGAAATTGATAGAAATTGTCATTGCTACTTTACGGTTTTCTAATACCATAGGAAGAAGTGTAGATTTAAATTCATGACAACTCAGTGAGAACTTGTAAACTAACAACTCCTGTGAAACACCAGAACATGGGAAAATACTAAAGACATTGAAACAACTGATTTCAAACTTTTTATGTTTCAGCAACAATATTTTCCCCCTGTAATTGTATCAGCTTAAAAAGTAAATAAATTAATTCACCCTCCTCTTCTATCCTTTCTTCCAAAAAATAATCAGATTTGAAGTAACATTCTGTGTATATTTTAATTTGGTTAAATTGGATGAACTACTTATTTGTCTACCACTAATAAACAGACCATCTTTCCTTTTTGTCCTATTTGCATAACCACAAGGAAAATGAGTAACTGCATTGAAATGAGTAGAGATAGAGTCATGTACAAAATTAAGTCTTTCATAGTCTTCAATCATAAAGTAATCACTGTGCAATCCTTGTGCATAATAATGTAAGATTAAGAAACGCTGTCTTCTGCTCCAAATGGCTAATTCTTTAAAAGCTTTGGATGAAATGGGATTCATTAAATATTGTTTATTCCTTTATTTAGAATATTATGTATTACATTTGTAATTCAATATCCCTATGAATTTTGAGAAATTATTTCAATTCCATTGATAAAAATTTTTGTCAATTGAAAAGAAAGATTTCAAACAAAATATATGAATTTATATAAAAGCAATGCACTACCAAATCCTCTATATATGCATTTAATCATAATCATGCATGTGTACATACACACACACTTAGATATTTTCTTTCACGTAATGGTAGCGACTTAACAATTTTATTAGACATTTCTTCTTCTCTGTCCACTTCAATCCCATTTCTAATAACAGAGGGAGATCTCAGGCCTTAAATTTGTGACTTCTTTTACCCATCATGGACTATGACTTAGCACTCGGTACAGAAAGAAATTGACATACAGTGAGAAGTCCACAAAAGTAATTACAGAGCCAAAGCACATGGTGTATGAGTAGAGCCTGAGAAAAATTGGTTTATTCAGCCTTAAGAAGAGAAGGTTAAGGAAGGATCTTATTGCTGTATCCATATTCTAAATGGAAAGGTAGACTGGAAACAGACGCAAACAGTTCTGAAGTGTACAGTAAAAGGAGAAGAGGCAACAGACACAAGTTACAGGGGAAGAGATTCTGATCAGATGTTAGAAAACAAATTTTCACCATGAAGATAATTAATAGTGGAGCAGGTGCCCAGAGGACTGTCATCCTAGAGATACTCAAACGTGCCAAAATGCAACCCTGCACAAGTTCTACAACAGTTGGCCCTTATTTCAGCAAAGGATTTGACTTTCATAGGTCACTCATAACAGAAATTACTCTCATAACTAAGTTAATAAGAGGAAATTCCACTAATAATGCTTCCAAGGATAAAATGTCCTTCCACTTATTAACCTATTATTATAGTTTGACTTGTTTTTATAAAAAAAATTTATCAATTCCATTATAAATTAAGCATGTAACCTGCTTTCCTGTTTCTGTAATTATTCATGCATTGTTTTAAAATGTCATTTAGTTTGTGAAGACTCCACAACTTTGTGTACAACAAGGAAAAATACTATCTTTAAAGCAATAAACATGGAGTTTACTGTCCGACAGCATTATTGTTAGCAGCGTTAGCAAGTGTAAGTCCCCATTCACTGCTTTGACAATTTAACTTATAAAGTTAGATGATGCTCATTTAACATTCTGACAGTTACGCTTTGTATGAATTATGAAATAATGAAAATTCCACAAAATCAAAAATGATGTCAGCATATTAGAAAAAGTATAGATAATACTCTTGGAGGCATTTTAGTTACTCAATCTGAAACACTACCTGAACTGCATGTAATGCAGTGACGTGCCTTACAGTGCTGTCCGGCCTCAAGCAGGTGACTGAAAAAGTAAAGGCTCTCCTGCAAATTCTGCCTCTTGCAGTCCTGTAGGGTTTGTATTGAAAACTTATGTGTAGGCAACATATGGTACATTTTGGCTGAAAGAACTGAGCAATTTCTTAAATTACTGCAATAAAATCTTTCCCATTTTATTGCTGAATTGCAAGGAATGAATTTCACTATTATATCAGGCATGGTTAAAGTGCAGGCATGAAGTACTTCACATTTATTTCTAACAGATTATATTTCTGTTATAGTCCTGAACAGTTACTGCCATAAGCAGTAATCCTCCTGTCCCTGAAATATCAGACCCACACAGAGGTAAAGACTACCATTATGTTCACCATATTAAACTATTTATTTATTTATTGTAAGCAAATACTAATTGCTATTTTAACTGCTCTTTCACTGGTTCCATATGTCAATTTAATTTTTGTTTTTATCTCTATAAACCTTCCAGATTTTCGGAAGCCAAACCCAACACCTTTGCATGGAGGGTCCACTTGAAAGAAAGCAGATGACTGTCAATTAACTTAATACTTTGGGTCTTGATTGTTGTAATAGTTTTGTCAGTGGTTAAAGGAATCAGTCTCAAGATAGTACATATGAAAACAAATCAAAGTACTGTTTTGCTCATCCTAATGAAGACAAGTCATATTCCCTTAATAGCAAACTTTTTTCTTTTCTTTATATTAATTACCAAATTCCTGGTTCAAACAGGACTAGTTTGAAACAGTTGTTTAACATCTATTAGTAAGCATCAAAGAATTAATGATCTTTAATTACTTCTACTGATATACAGATAAATATTTACAGTAAGTACAACTGGCAAAAAAAATTTGATATCTGAGTCAGGTATAACAATCCATTAACCCCTTTCAATTTTAAGTTGATACATTCAAAACTCTTTTTAAAAATAAAAACATTTTCTTTCACATTCTAAGACTGTTCGTGTATTTTGATATAATGCCCGATATGTGAAATTCTTAAAGACATGTGTACTGGGTTTTGACCCCAAGAAACTATTTAAGAAAAGGGCAGGAAAAAAGAGCTAAAGTAGTTATATTTTTGTTGGCCTAGGACAATTATATTTCCAACTGTTCAATTAGACCAGAAAACCAAAAAGGTCAGTATTTGCATTACGCAAATCATCTGCATAGCAAAATACATGCATAGCAGAACCACAACATGACTTGCTCTTTGCTGCAGAAATCTGCATAATTGCACAACTTTTCCAATCTTTTAGATGCATTCCCCATGATTTTATGAGACACAATATTCATTATCCTGTATTGAGTAACAAGAGTCATAATTTTTTCGACACTTTTTTGCAGACACTTTGAAATATCGGATCCATATTCTGTCTAGAAACAAAGCAGTTAAGTAAAATTACAGTCAAGCTATCCAGTTGAAGGTATACTTTCTGCTTCTTCAGTAAAAAGGGTTTGCAGAACATCCCTTGTCTAATATTTTTGTTGCTTTGATGTTTCCTTATAGATTTCCTGATTTATTTTTTCCTTAAAAGTTAACAAAGATGCTTGTGAGATCTTATACTTCTTAGTGCTAAATAATAAAAAAATGTTAAAGCTGTTAATATAAAGGATATTAATTTAGAAAAATTAGACTTTTAGACAGTGTTAAAGATGAAACAATGATCTTCATTTCCAAAGCTATGCAAAAATAGGTCACCTATGCCCACAAGGTTTGCTTTTACAGGAGTTTGCCAGTTATTTCCCAAAACCAAAAGAAATAAACAAATATCTACTGAAGAGATTTCAGCTCTTTCTATGTAACTTTCTTGGGAGAGGATTGATTTCAAATTCTTAGGATTCCTAGAAAAGGTGAACTTCCATAACAGAAATGTGACACCTTTCTAATGAATTTCCCTGCTGTTATACTTAAATAATGTAGAAATATTATTTAGCAATTTATCTCATCATTCACTGTAACAGCTCCCTTCCAAGCAAAGAATACTACTTACTTACATCTGAAAGCATCCAGAATACTGGAGAATATCAATGGTTGTAAGAAGGAATGAATAAAAACTGAGATGTAGGGTATGCACTGGGTCCACTGGTTTTGAAGTGAAGTATTTCCTGCTGCAAGCAGATTTCACAAATATGAGGATATTATTAGAGATACATAAATTCATTACAACACTGAAAATCTCCCATCTCCTTCACCATGCAGAATTTTGATCCTGACCCAAGTTTCTTTATGCTTGGAGCACCACAAGTAATGGTTTTTTATTCCTACAATGGGACTATCAAGGTGTAAACTAATCTCACATAAAAACCTGCACAACCAATCCCCATCTTGAACTTGGCAGTGAGGAAATTGAGGCTTCAGTCATTTCTAAGGAAAATAGAACCTGCTGTTTAGATCACAAACAGCAATGTGGGTGCACTGAATTATTGGGGTCTATAAAGTAATGGGGTATTGTATTGAAAGACTAATCCAGGGGTTTTTGCTTCAAGGCATATAGAGCATGTCCACCTCCACTGGCACAAGGCCAATATTTTTAAGCATGACTAAATTATGAGAATCAGCAGTCATTACCCTAAAAATACACCTCTACTTACCAGAAAGGTGATTTCATCTATTATTACTTGCACTTCCCTAACATTCAGAGATACCATTCAGTTTACAATGTCAGTATCCAGGGACAGTGAAAAGGCTATTATCCTTTTACCAAAGAGTGTAACGAGTAACAAAGAATGACAGGATAGAGAAAAGTACATGGAAAAATATGGAGCATATAGACTCAGTGATTATGTGGCAATGCAGTGTAAAAGGATGCAGGCACAATTGTAGCATAATTCTTCAGTCCCTATAGCTGAAGCCAAATCACATAAATGTTAATAAAACTCATAAACCATATGATAATGATAACAGGTGGTTATCAGCCCATCAAAGTACTGACTGCATACCCATTTGTCATTTGGATGGCATCTATAATGTGAAAAAATGCAGATGTGTCTGATTTTTTCTCTTCATGTAGCCTCAACTGTTTCTTGACTCTCACAAACATTCATCCATTACCACTTTCAGTATGGTAGAGGTATAAATAAATTCAAATAGTATGCCGCTACAAGAGGAAGAATGAAACAAAGGAGTAGGACCAATAAATATTTATTTAGGGTATTTTTTTCCTATGAAATTCATAGCACAAATAGCACACTGGTTTTACTTTCAGCTGTTTCAGTGACCTACATTAGTTAGTTCAGACTTTTGGAGTAAAACGTGTATCTCAAATTTGCAATTAAATCTTAAAGATGTAAATATGTGTTGCCTCATGTTTGTATAAGATGGAAAATGCATATGGCATTAAACATTAAGTTTTAATTACATCCTAGTCAAGAAATATCAAGTCTGGCTTTTAAAGCAAACAACCAACCAAACAAAACCCCCTAACTTCTCCAAATACTTGTATGGTTGAAGAGGTTCTTACTTTTCCTGAAAACTGTGTTAATTAAAACTAGTTGCATAATATCAGAAAGAAAAGTGGTGAAATACCATTCACAGTAAAATCCAAAATGAATAAATTATTCTATTCAATTATATAATATTTCTGTCTTTGATAAAAATATTAATATTTTAATTTGATGAAACAGTGATCATTGTGTCACTACCAAGACTGTATCTGCCCCAGAGGTTAATTATTTGTTTCATGTTGCAGTGCTCCAGCTTTAGTTCAGTTTGCCACAGAGCAATATTTCTTAGATGCTGTCACTTTAGGTTTCTCCTCCTCACAGAGTCTCAAGCTTTGTAACAGGTCAGCTTGGTTTGAAATTCTCTCTAACTGTATTGTCATTAGTCAGTTTGAATTTGTTCTTCCTCTGAAGATGCTTCATTGGTTTTCTCTCATGTATTTCTATGCTCATTGGTTGCACACTGTTATCCCTACCCCTTAAAGCAGCAGACACAGAGCGGGAAAAGCGTCTCTCTGCTAACCTCCCTTTCAAGATATGCACCCTGTCCTCCTGGGCAGAGAAGAAATAAACGTGGAATATGGTTACAGAGAGTCCGGCTCTTTCGTTCCTTTTACCTTCGCTGCTGCCTCTGTGAAACTGCCTGTGGTAAAAAGCTGTCAGCTTTCGTGGACTGTGAGAAACCCTGCAGATCGCTCCGGCCCCAGCTGAATACAGCAAAATGGGGGACAAAGCGATAGTTTCAAGTCAATTAAGTTTACTGATCACTATTCAACCTTGCTTCTGTTCTATAATCCAAATGAGGATTGAGATTTTAAAGTATACAACATTTCACTTTGCAGAAGGTATCATGTCCTGTCCTTAAGGGGAAGGGAAACACAAGATTCATAGATGCTCATGGTTGAAAGGAATGACAAAAATCAGACTGTCCACAAGAGCTTACAAAGTTTTGTTAGTAAATTATACACTTGGCACGGAAATTGGTACAAGTCCCTGATTCCCCACTATAAGCACATGGCAATGGGGTTTGGATAAAGGGGTGAGGTGAAAGGAAGGGGGGGGAGAGAGAGACAGAGAGAGGTAAATTAGAGAGACGGAGTGAGAGAGAGGAAGGAAGGGAGGAAGGGATGGAGGAAGAGATGGAGGAAGGGAAGAAGGGAGGAAGGGAGGAAGGGAGGAAAGGAGGAAGGGAGGGAGGGAGGGAGAGAGGGAGGGAGGGAAGAAGGAAGCAAGGAAGCAAGGAAGCAAGTAAGCAAGGAAGGAAGGAAGGAAGGAAAGAGCCATCAAACTATCAGCATTTGAGACATACACATTAGCCCCCTTATCTTCTAGGGTTATAGAGAAGACCAGTCAAAATCTTGGATTTCAGCAAGAATTTGGGGAGGAAGGAGCAGAGAGGTGATAATTCTCACCATGGAGCTAGTGTTAATCCTTTTGCACTTCTTAGAGAGATTTTCATGATTAACCGGACAACTGAAGTCATTCAAGAAGTGAGCAAGGGATAAGATCACATGGAATTTCCTGACCACATATAAGGCAGTTTGGTTTTGTACATGTACCTCAATGTTCTCCTGCAGAGTTCTTCTATATTGGTGTCATGTTTCTAAAGGAAGATGATGTGAATGAAAGGCCAGAAACCACTAGGTGTCGATAAACAGGAACATAACTGGTAGCATTCCCTTTCCATAGAGTAGATGCCCTGTTCAATTTTATAACTGTTAGATGGGTCTAAAAGTTCCACAATCAAGGGGGCAACCTAGAGTTTTACAGCCCCCACAATGTCTTTGTGACTAATGGAAAAGTTGTTGTTAATTATACAGCTGCTACCACAATAATGTAGGTGTTTCTGAAGGGTAGAAAATAAGAAAGGGAAAGATAAGTAGAAAGCTATCTAGTGATAAAAACAATATATGTTTCAGAAAAAATTATTTGTGGATGTAATATCTGTCAAAGGGCCAAAATCCCTATTCCTAAAATCAGTGCTAGAAGTATGATCAGAAGCAGTGTTACAAGTGTTTGGAGATGTTTTTCCCCAGCTCTGATCATTACTCCTCTCTGGAGGGCCCAACACTGTGGCGGTGGCTGAGCCTGCAGCTGGGGATGCTGTGGGTGTTTGGGCCAGCCTCAGGAGTGACAGAGGAGCCTTGTTCCTTTATAAGGTTTGGTTCTAGAGTGTTCTCCCTTACTCAGCACTCCATTTATCCCTGTCCCTTGCTCCTCCCCTCGCTTGCCCCTATTGGTTGAAGTTGTATTACCTCGCCTTCTCTCTGCCTCCTGACCCTCAACCCATTGGTCCCCRTTGTCTTTCYRCCCCCACTGCACCTKGTATTTAACCCTGAACCCTCCATTGTTATGGGTTCTCCTTCCCTGACTATTCATGGAATAAACCTATTTCGTGGAACACAYAAGCAGAACCCCTCYGACTCTTTGCATCCGGCTAAATACGCCTTTGTGTGTGTGTGTGTGTGTGTGTGTGTGTGTGTGCACTGCCGAACGCGTCAAGGCACTGCTGGACATGCACAACACTTTCAGGAAGGTTGTGGGACCCCAACATCCATCCCGGATTTTACAACCAATGGTGCACCAACGAAAGGCACTCTGCGGACAGTCCCTGAAGGCTTGCACGTCAGGTGTAGCTGCTACCCTGAAGGAAGATCTAAGTTTTATTAGATCTTGCCTGAGAGGCAGCTGACAACCCTCCAAGGGCACTTAGGTGGTGGCGGGAGGACCGGTCAGGACTGGAGGACCCCTCCAAGAGTTTTTTTTGACCCAGTTGGTGAGTGTGAGAAATATTGGGTCTTTTTTCTATTTTTTTTGTTAATCCTTTTCCTCTCGGTGGTGGGAAGAGTTTTCTAGGTGTGATGAGTACTGGGTTGACCTGTCCCCAGAGGGAGGTTTTTATCCAAGTTGTAGCTATCCTTGTTCGGGGAGATTTTCATTTTTCTAAGGGGATTTTTAAACGTTTTATTTGTAGGTTTTTTTAGTTTTTTCCTAATGTTTCTGTTGCTTCTGTTAATTCTCTTGAGTTCTGGAAAAAGGTTCGGGAGAGGTTGAAAATTGTTTGGTTAGATGACGGGGGTAATTTGGTTGTAGAGTTTTTTCCTTTCTTACACGTTATTTATAAATCAATTTATTATGTGGAAAATGAATTGGAAGCTTCGGAGGAAAGTTCGGATTGCCCTCTTTCCTCTCCCCATGTCCCTTATCCTGCTGATCCTATTCAGGGGAGACTGGAGGACGGATCCTGCCCAAGGGCACAGGGCTGCTACTTTCTCCCTGACATCTCCCGGTCCCCCCTGTCCCCTTCTCGAGATGAGACTGATCACCCCATCTTGGGCTCTTCCCCAACCCCTTTTCCTATACCCTCATCCCCAGTCGCGGCCACACAAAATGGTGCCGACCACATGGCGAAGCAAAATGGCGCCAGCCATGCGGCAATGCAAAAATGGCGCTGGCAGCGTGGGAGTGCAAAATGGTGCCGGCTGCTTGGCGGCAGCTATTCCACCACCTTGCGACCTCCCCCTTCCCTTCCCTGCGTGCATCATCACGTCAGGTCTGTCCTCCCACGTGTTGATAGGCATGCCTGCAACAGACCCTTCCCCTCCGATCGGGAATCCCCTTCTTGCCGCAGACCTCGCCTCCCCTTCCGATGTCCTCACCCTCTCCATTGGTGGCTCTGCACCTGAGAACCAACTCTCCTCCCGTTCCCACGCTACCAGGACCGGAGGGGCGTGTGGTTGTGGCCGGAAGGGTGCCATTTTGGCATCCCCCGCCTCTCAACACCAGGTAGCTCCGGTGAAAAGGGGGAAGAACCCCAGCCAAAAAAGAGGGAGGAAACATAGGAAGAAGCCGGATCCTATTCCACAGATACAAAACCGGAAGATTTATGGATGGGGGTCAAAAAACTATTTGGAAGAAACAGTCATAAAGAGTGTTCAATCGCTTGCGGGGTGCCCGCAGTGGAATTGCCAAACCTGCAAGGGATTGCTGCAGTCTGTGGTGTACCCACTGTGGAATTGTCAAACTTGTCGATACCACCACCGGCAGCACTCGGGATTCTGGCCACAGAATGTGGGATGACTTCAGGCAGCGATATCAGATGCCAAGCAGCACAGCAGCGTGAGGAACTCGGGACAGCCCCGTGCGGACCCCAAACCCCCCGCAGGGTGCCGCCGCCGCCACCACTGCTGCTCCAGCCGGACCTGTCCCCTGCCGCCACTGCGGGCCACAGCCTCTAGCTCGTGACCCGCGCCTGCGGCGGCGGCACACAGGAGCTACCCCAGCAGAAGCAAACAGGTTGTCTCTGGCCACACTCTGAGTGCCTGGCGGCCATTCATTGGTGCTGTCGCTGCTGCGAAGCGAAGGGAGGAACACAAACATGGACAGAAGGAAGTAACACTGCCAATAACACCACCTACTTGACCGCTGACGCCGCCATGTTTGCCATCACCTCCCGCCATCACCGTCTGCAGCCATCTGACACTGGCATTGTGCATCACCAACACCGCCGCCCACTCCAACACACCGTACTGCCAGCGAGGCCAGCCAGCACCCGCCGTGTGGGAGGCACTCACCGTGGTCCGGAGCTGCTCCCTGCCACCCATAGCACCCGCCAACGACCGCAACCAACCAGACACCAACACCGTGCCAAGTGAGACATTGACACTCCAGCACCATCACCTGCTCCACTGCTCCATACCACCAGCACGACCAGTCAACACCTGCCAACGACTGCTACCTGTGCGGCTGGCCTGGAGCCCAGCCCAAACAGCAATCTCTACACGCGGGCCTCGCGCAGCAGTTCAGCTGCTGCTGCTGGCCCATTGCCACTGCGCCGGAGTGATCTGTCACCCCGTGGCCAGACCTGCGGAGTGATAGGTCTTTCCTGTCTGGTATCCTCCCAAATTTTATTTCTATCCCCTCACTACCATTTCCTTTTCCCAAGTTTCTTTATATAACGCCTCACCCCCTGTTTCCCCCACACCTTTATTCCCTTATTACCTCTCCCCTTTCCTAAATAACAGATCAAGCAAGTGCCACCTGGAGGCGACGTTGGCACAAGCCGACAGACCACGTGAACATCTAACTTGTACCTCCGCCAGGCAGTTTAAACCCCAAGCCATTAACTCCTCTTGTCTCTTCCCTCATGTGTTTTCCTACCTCATAATCCCTTTATCTATCCTATACCCCATGATTATATTATGTTTCTGTTAAGAAGAGGGTGGGTAGGGGAACAAAGTGTTAAAGGAAAACTATTTTATGATTTATTAACGATTTTGTTTTATGAGCCCACAGAAAAGCCTAGCCCAACCCTCACATATCACCAGAATGAACCACCTCCACTTCCTTTGAGTCTGCTGGGTCTGCTGGACCATCATAGCAGCCGGCAACGTCATGTGAATTGTCCCATTTTGAGTCACCTCAGCAAAAGGCTTATGTCTGGATTGAAAGTGACCTGTCATCACACAAGCAAAGCATCCATGCAACAATGATAAAAGAGATAAAGACCAAAGGAAGAATGGACTGACTGGGTGGACTTTTGGGACAGCTGGGGCTGGGAGGCTAGGTAACATCATCGCTTAAAACTGGATTGTGGAATATTCTGATAATTTTTATTGTGGGAAAGGCCTTCTTCTTTCTAAACAAAGAAGGGTGAGGTGTGGCGGTGGCTGAGCCTGCAGCTGGAGATGCTGTGGGTGTTTGGGCCAGCCACAGGAGTGACCGAGGAGCCTTGTTCCTTTATAAGGTTTGGTTCTAGAGTGTTCTCCCTTACTCAGCACTCCATTTATCCCTGTCCCTTGCTCCTCCCCTCGCTTGCCCCTATTGGTTGAAGTTGTACTACCTCGCCTTCTCTCTGCCCCCTGACCCTCAACCCATTGGTCCCCRTTGTCTTTCYGCCCCCACTGCACCTKGTATTTAACCCTGAACCCTCCATTGTTATGGGTTCTCCTTCCCTGACTATTCATGGAATAAACCTATTTCGTGGAACACACAAGCAGAACCCCTCTGACTCTTTGCCTCTGGCTAAATACGCCTTGTGTGTGTGTGTGTGCGCCCGTGCGCACAGCCGAATGCATCAAGGCACCGCTGGACACGCGCGACGCTTTTGGGAAGGATGCGGGACCCCAACATCCATCCCGGATTTACAACACAACACAACTTCTAGTGCACTTAAAAAGATAAAAAGAGAAAATGATTTATTCTATACACAGCTGTTAAATGAGACCCTTTGGTTCTAGTTTGAAGCAATCTCAGAGGTAATAGCTTTCTTTTATTTTCGTCCTTGTGTGCAACAATGTTTGTATTTTTCCCAGTTGTGGCTGAGAGGTTGCTCAGTGAAAATTTCGGACCCTCTCTGATACTGGTTAAACACCTTGCTGATGTTTTTCTGTGGTTTGCAATAGTGGTTGCAGCTTACAGATCTGTCCTCTTTTCTGTCTTGTATTTTAACATATCATTCAGAGCACATGTGTGGCAGCTCCTTTGTGTAACAATGTTCCATTATATATAATTATTTTTTTTGAAGACATAATGTTGAATTTTTCTGCTCAAAGAAATATTCTTTTATTTTGCTTTAGAAACCTCTGTCATCTCCTTCAGGATAATATACAGAAGATTCCCTTCTTATATCCTTTGTCATAGATGTTATTTCATCCTTATTTTGTTTCCTTTCAGTTAGCATCTATCTTTTCCTCTCTCTGACGATAATAAATATCTTTTTCTTTCCCTTTTCTCCTTATCCAGTTGACTTTTCCTTGTATGAGGCACATATTTCTCAGTATATTTTGCCCAAATCTCTTACAGGGGTGTTTTGTTTTGTTTTGTTTTGCTGTTCTTGCTGTTGGTTTTTTTTTTTGAATGATTGTCATTTTCTGTTATTGTCAAACATTTTAGTCTAACATTGATGGAAATTAGAATAATCTTTCATTTGGTGTACCGTATTAAAGGAAGAGTGTGAGAATTGACCTTTTAATCTTCACCGGAATATTGATTGAGTCTGCCTTCTAAACCTGAAGTCTTTTAAATATCTCAGTAATTATTTGATTAGAATATCATTAACGTGTATTTATTTACACATGTATGGTTGTGTGCATGTATACATAGCTGTATATGTCAATTTATTTACATAGAGTGGTGTGGAGAGAAATGGAGAAACATTAATACATGGTAACATTTTCAATTTTATGTCTTTTGAGTGTGAACTTTTTCCTGAGCTGAAAAGATGAAGGAGTCATTTAATGTTGGCTAAATGTTACACATTTCTCAGAAGCAGAAATGTCTGTGTTTAGTACCATATAGGAAATTACAAGTACATATTTTTTTGCTCAGTTTGTCGTTTGGGTTTTTTTGTTATAATCATTTTACAGTAGTTTTTCAGAAAAAAAGGGTATCTAAGGTTGTTTGAAATAAAATAATAATTAACTCTAAGATTTTTTGCCTTTAGTAAAAATACTGGTAGTCCCTAGTTGTTTATATGTTTGAGAAACTTATTTTGAAATTCCTGCACATTTCTAAAAAGATCTAATTTCTGTCATAATTCATTAACTGGATTTTTAGAAGTTTTATAAAATGTTTACATGTAACACTGTCAGTAGTGAAATATGTGCAGTATTTGTTATATATATAAAACTATATTTATGTGTGAGCATATTGTATATAATATCAATGCAACACATTATATATATAAATAATACTTAAAAATTAAGTCATAAAACATATAATTACACAAACATATATGTTTATGTATGTATATATATTCATTCATTCATTCATTTTTTGTAATATATATAATTTCCTAATAGTGATAATACCTGTCCTGTCTGCAAACCAAACTTTGTGATTTAGGAGCAATGGACTTTGTGCATGTGTATGTGTTCCCATGTATTATATGGGTTACCAGTAGTGCTGACTCTGAATCTTCATCACCTACTTGCCCTATTCAGACAGCTCTCTGTCTCCTAAATTGCTCAACTGTGCAGCTCATCTCACTGTGGCAGTTATCCTCTGATATTTTCCAGTGTTAGTATAGTTAAATAACTGAATGTTGGCTCAGGTGTGATCCACACTTCTAAAGGCATAGGCATTTGCCTAGCAGTTTGAGTGCATTCCTTAGAAAACTGAAGCAGACAAGAATCCATCTGTGATGGCAAGGAACAAATAAGCTACTTGATAGTAATTCTCTTTAGATTTCATGTAAGTTTACAAAGAATTTTGAAAATACTTTAAAGATTATAGTATTTTTAATAAAGTAAAGTTGAAGTGATTTACAATTTTATTGATAAGAGACTGATAGCACCAAATGGATATCTTGAAAATTAACTGAGTAGAAGGAATCAACTAAAACTGCAACATTTTATGGGTTTTTTTTTCTGTATCAAGATGATATCTAAATATAGAAGTAGGCAAGTTCATAACCACTTCATACCTGTATAGCTGTTAAATGTATATGTTGTCCACTTCTTTGCAAAACAGATTTCAGAAAAGTGCTTCAGCTATGACTCACCTCTCAAAGATGTTTTACAAGCAAGAGATTTAATAAATTTAATTTATTCTCTTTAATAAGTAGAAAGGAAGTTTAAGGCATGGTTTGACCAGAAGCTACAAGCAAGCACATGAAGACCAAATTTATAACAGCTTTTTAATCTGGGAGAAGAGGGCACAATAAGATCCACTGCCTGGAAGATGAAACTAGGGGATGAAAAATCAAGTATGGACAAGAACATTTTCCAGTTTATCACTGTACCAGCTTATCTGCCAACCTGCTAGAATCTCCATTGCCTGAGGCTTTAAATTGAGACTAGCTGTCATTAGAAAAGTGCAATAGGGTTCAAATCATGGGTTTTTAAGAGGCACGTTGCTAGCCTGTATGCATCGTATTAAGATCACATTCCTACACATCCTTAAAAACATATTACATGCAGGAAGACATATAAGGAGATAAGCTGCTATAATTAAATTACTTCACATATTTGTCAAATTAAAGACAAAATATTTGTATGCAAGTATAGGAATGCTAGTAATGCAACTTAATGGTCTTCAAGCTTTAATCACACAGATAGGCAGAATATAGCTTTTTATTTGCATGTCTCCAAAATCTATATGTCATTTAAAACATGAATACATTTCTAGTACACACAAAACTTAAAGCAAAGAGGGCTCGCAAGTTGTATTAAATATGATAGATTTCTTTCATAGCAGTCCAAATTTCTTGCAAGACAACCATGACCGATGGGAACATACTTAGTTTCCTTTCAGAACAGTACATTCAAAGTCTGACATGTTTTGTCAAAAAAATCCTGTAGTGAAATATATGCTACCTTAAAGTCAGTGATGAAATCAAGTTTTTGAATTTATAAACCAAAGAATTTTTTGTGACAGAAATGCCAAAAGTTAAAAAACAACCCATGCAGTCTTCATGGAGTTAAATCATATTGCTGCTGCAGCAGTTTCTTCTTTATGTTTATTTTTCTACAGCGTAACAAACTAATTCTTTCAGAAGCAAAGGAAGGAAGAAGGTGGATCTGTTTATTTTGGTTTTTGCTTTTTTGCTTTTGAGATAATCTCTTTCCAAATAACAGTGTCGTTCTTTTGTTAGGGAGCTAGAAGTTATGTGCACTTTTCAGTAAATTAGCTGGGTGTGTATTTAATTTGGAACATTAATCCTCATTTAATTGTTGGATTATTTATACATTTTATGCAACTAAATAGAACAAAATAAATTTGATTGTAATGAGTTCAGACTGATGAAGATAATCAGGACTGGAGAGAGAGATATTACACCAAGGGCAAATATACAAGCTTTTTGAAGGTTGAAATTCTTATCCAAAGTTATTGGTTCCTTGTTTCTCAGTTTGTTAATTTTTTAACTGAACACTATTCAAGGCAAGTCAGTAACCTGTTAGCACTATTTTTTGTACTGTAGGATGACCTGGCACCAGTACCTGAAGTTGACAGCTGAAATCTGCTGCTTCAAAGTGTTCCTCTGCCTCCAGAGCACCAGCTGGAACAGAGGAACAACTCACAGGGCTGTGGACAAGTTCTGTGGACACCAGAGAACTGCACTGAGAACTCCATCTTGCCCATCTGCCTATGACACATATCCACAGAGCCTACAGAGACAGATCTCTGTTTCACCATTTTAGAGAGCTACAGGTAAATGGGGAGAAATTGGTCTAATACGTCAACTGCCAAAGAACTGAGCAACTCACTGCAGGAGGCCAGATGGCTCTATTCCTCATCACCATACTGAGTTTCCTATTTAATTAGAAGACTCCTATTTGAGCAATTCCGTATGGAATTCTTACAAACTTCCAGTTTAAGCTATGCAGGTGTGCACCAGCTTTGACAGGCTCAGAGCTTAAATCAAACAAGGATGTTGTGATGAGACAAGACAAATTCGGGGAAAATAAGCACTCAGAGAATGATGAAGAGTATGACATTGCATGGAACTCCGTAAACTGTTATTTCTTCATATTTAAAAGTTTGAATAAATATTTAATTATTATAATGATAAACTAACCCCAAAATCTGTTTCAAATACATTTTTAAAAAATGAGTTCACATTGTTTGAACTCAAAAGGACAGATAATCAAAGCAATTACAAATCTAGTGTGAACAGGTGGCACTTAACTAGAAACTATAACAATTTTTAATATAAAGACAAAGGGTCCTATCATCTGATTTAAAGATCACAAAGAGATTTATCTCTATGATGATGGAATTAATATGAAATTATATAGGCTCATTATTTCAGCTCATGTAATGAAAACTTTCTTTATTACAAAACTGTTAAATGTAATTCCGTTTAATTTGCCTGACTGGTAATCCCTTCCCACAGGACACTCTAAACAAAGGCTAGGAAACCAAATCAGTTTTATGCTAGCTTATAGCTGAGAAATCCCTTTACGCAGAGATGTACATTTATGGATAAGAATGGTAGAATTTAAGCATAAAATTTACAAACTAAAAGACACACAATCCTTTACAAATGCAAAAACAGCTATCAAGATATCACAGCATCTCAAAATAAACTACAGAAATGTTAGGGTCACTTTAAAAAAAAGTGAGAATGGAAAACTCATAACCTGCAGTCTCACTACACGTTCTCTAAACCTGTTTTTCAACAGTTTTCATGCCTGATCAGTGTAAAGATAAAACCTCATCAAAATAGCTAGCCTTTTTCTAAAAACCAAGTTAAAGAGGACAGATGATAGAATCATTCTGAAATTCTGTCATTTCACTTTTTTTTTTACAGACCACCACATCAGGGACTAATGCACTAAAGAAATGCAGGTGTAGCAAATCTACAGCTGTATCCTACCATGCATTTTGAAGAGCACTGGACATCTGTTCCGTTCTCAGAGCAAAACAGAGGGGGCAGAAAAAGATGAGTGACTGCAGATCAGAAATCTGATAAAGACACCTACCTAATCTTTTACACTCCAAAGGAAACTTATAAAAAGTAGACTTATTAAAAATGAATTCTAACTATAACAAAGAATGACACAGTGATGGAAGTTACAGCGCATCCTTACAGTAGAAAAAAAGATTTCGTACCTTAAAATATTTGATGGTATTTTTATTTATGGAAACAATGCAATTTGGCTGGGGAAAACATTTTCTTTTAGGAATTCATGAGGATTTATTTGTATCTCTGCAGCTAATTTAATTTTAACTCATACTGATTAATGGAGACATAAAAGCTTTTCCACATGACAAGACTCAAAAGAGTGGAAGAAAATTACAATCCAATTTAGTTGGTTTTTTTGAATGTGAAATTAAAAAAAAAATGTGTCAAAGTGGTGTTTCTTTGTACAATAATTAAATGAAAATATTTAGAATTTAAAGATTGACTCTTTAAGATATTTTTGCATAAAATAAGAACTAAGCTTCACAAAGTTTTCCCTAATTCATCATCAAGTATTATTTACATTATATTAACTACCCTAATAAAAATTCCTTATACATATTTTGGTAGTATGATTGAACTGATAAAGAAAATCTTATTTGCCTTCAACTTCTGAATTCTCTTCAGAGAAAATTGTCTTTTGAAAAGTTTATTTCACCTTCCTTTAAGAATATATTCCTTTGAGAAGGCTTGGAGCACTGTAGTTACTGTTGAGTTTACATGCTTGGAATTAGTTTTTACAATCCATTTTTCCACTGAAATATGTATTTCTATCACATACTTTGTGGTAGAAATTATTATGAATACTGGACAGTTCCTTCATATAAAGTTCTGTACAGAGAATGTGAATGAAAGTTTGTTTATAGCCTGCAGGAATTTAGCAAGTGATTCGAGAAGAAAAAAAACAATCCTTCAGGGACAAGAACATCATGATGTTTTGCACTAGGTACAATATATCTAGCTAATAGCCAAATCATACATTCTGGAGGAGGCATTTCTAAATGCACCTGTCCTATGGGAATGGATACGCTGTTCTGTTAAGGTTTGTCTTGCCTTCCTTTCAGGATTGATTTGTTTTGAATATTCTACATAAACGGAAGATTGAACAATAAATTTATAAGATACATTTTCTTGACTTATTTTGGAGGTTGCCTCCGTTACTTCGTTAAAATTCATGATAAAATGAATATCTGAGAGACAAAAATGAGTTTACCATTACATAAAAATACAAATAAAGCTTACTGACACTCTACAGAGACAATATCAAGATTTTATTTCCCGTCTTCTGTTTTGTTCCAATTTTAAAACTTATATGCAAATGCCTTGACCAGTTGTTTTTCTCTCTGAACCTGCAAGAATACTGTTTTCTTTTATTTCTGTAGTATATCTCTTTAAATTAATGGAGGTGGTTTTGATTTTGTAACTTGGGAGTGGATTTGCTGATGACGGTCTTTCCTTAAGACTGATATTTTACTGTTTAAAATAAGTGCAGCAATAATCTATGTAACACTGATTATAATTTCTGAATATGTTTTCCCTTAAGTCTATGAAGAAGAGACAGCAGAAAGATATTGCAGTGCAGGAATAAGATTCTATTATCAGACCAGAAGTTACTTGGTTACTGGTCTTAAACACAACATTCAAATTTCTCTGTGTTTCTCTTTGGCTTGCAGTAGAAAGACAGATTTGAGAAAGATGGTTTGGTTTTTTGGGTATTTTTTTCAATATTTCAGCTATTTGTTGATTTGTTACATTATCCAATATATGTAAGTCCTTATACAGATTTGAACTAATGTATCTGAAATATTTTTGCTTTTTTTTTTTAATTAGAGAAATTCTCAATACAACAAGGAAGACATGTCCTTTTATCCTTTCCAGTACAGAATATTTCAAAACTCATTAAACAGTGTATATTGTACGATGAAAAGTTGGGAAAATAATTTTCATTACTTGAAACCACAGTAATTAACTGTGAATGGAATATGGAATTAGCCCATAATATCCAAGTTGACATTGTGAGGATACAGCTACAAATATTTATGAAAATATCTCTTTTTTCCCTAGTTTTTTATGACAAAATACAAGTTTCACAATTTTTGAAAGAAAGTACAGCAAATATGATTTATTAAATTACATAATTGAAATCCAGATGTCTTACATTCAGAATAGTCTTAACACTCTTTTTCTCTGCTTGAAACCTCAGTAAATTTATAAAGGTTGATAGTGGGACCAATATATAACTTACTGCAATATTGAAACTAAAAACTACACGAGGTAAACTCAATCACATTCTAAGAAATTACTTTGTTTTTCACAATCAACAAGGAATATGGCATATTTTTAGATGTAATAATTCTACTTATTCCAAGTCAGCATATTTTAAAAAGTAATGAATGCCATCCTTATTTCCTCCAAAATTTCTTGATGTATGTCTGATAGAATAGTCAATTTTTTAAAAATTTATTTATTTTAAATTTTTTTTTAGGTATTTCTCTAAATTTCTTTACAATATTACAAGTATAATGCATAGTTACTTGAACAGAAACAAATGTCTTGCAGAGTTTTTTTCCATAAAATTAATGTTTCTTAAATAAAATCCTTCAAGATTCTGAGATCTATGCAACTTAAAGGCTTTCTTAACAGCAAATTTATTCCTTGGAAGACCTTTTATTGTGCAATGTACTTGCTACAAATTTGATCCCGTTTTAAGCTATCATTGATAATAACATTTGCTTAATAAATTTAAAAATAATTCTAAAAACAAAAGCATAGTTAGACAGTAACAGGAATGCATATCCCCAAAGTAGTCTTTTGACAACTCATGTACATTATCTCCCTGTTCATTAATTTTAGCCTCAATAATCAAAATGTAGGTCATCATAAGATATTTGCCTGAGGGTTAATTCATTTCTTTTCTGTCTCTTGTGAAGAAGACTTTAATTCAGTTTTTTCAAACTCCAGAAATCTGAATTAAGCAACCATTTTCCTCAACATCCTATGAACTGCATTTATGTTTAACAGGGCCCTAAACAATAGATTCGTGTTCCAGGTTGCTTGTTCCAAACAGAAGCAGAGATCCTGCTAAAGCTTAAATCAATTGCATATACTCAAGAGACATAGAAAAATAATAATAATTAAAAAAATATTCTCATTTGGAAATCTAAGTTTAGGTAGTAAATGTTTAAAAAGGAAAGCTTCTAGCCTATATGCTTCTAATAGAGAAGAAAGTATAACCTCAACTAATAAATAGAAAAATGTATGTACTGGAAGATATTATAAGAAAGATATACAATTACAATTAATTACAATATAAGGAAGATATTAAGCTATTTGAAAGCATCCAAAGGAGTGCAACAAAGATGGTGAAGGGCCTTAAGGGGAACCTGTATGAAGAGCATCTGAGGTTACTTGGTCTGTTCAGTCTGGGCAAGAGGAGATTGAGGGGAGAAGTCATTGCAATCTGCAACTTCCTCTTGAGGGGAAGAGGAGGGGCAGGCACTGATCTCTTCTCTGTGGTGACCAGTGACAGGAACCAAGGGAATGGCCTGAAGTTGTGCCAGGGGAGGTTTAGGTTGGATATCAGAAAAAGGTTCTTCCCCCAGAGGGTGGCTGGGCACTGGAACAGGCTCCCCAGGGAATTGGTCACAGCGCCAGCCTGACAGAGTTCACAAAGTGTTTGGACAATGCTCTCGGGCACGTGGAGTGACTCTTGGGGATGGCACCGTGCAGGGCCAGGAGTTGGACTTGATGATCCCTGTGGATCCCTTCCAACTCAGGACATTCTATGATTCTGTGATTCTGTGATTATGTTCAATCTGATCATCATAATACATTTTCAGGTATTACAGACCACTGCATTTGTTCATATATGGGATAGATAAATATGAGTATAAAATACAGCAAATCTAACTCATTTATTTCTTTGAAATCAGAATCAATACAGACTATGCCTTTAGACAGTTGCCCTTCCACTTCTCACCCCTAAGCTTCATATTTATTCACACAATAAATTAGGGGTTTAAAATTTTCCTCTTGTAATAAATATAGATTTTTCTGCAAAACACCTCAAACTAGCTATGAGTAGGTCCTGGAAAATTTTTTCATGTAATAACAGCCTATACTTAGCTACATAGAGTAATGGAATCATAGAATCATAGAACTATTGAATCATAGAATACTTAGGGTTGGAAGGGACCTTTACAGGTCATCTAGTCCAACAGGTCTGCCATGGACGGGGACTAGATCAGGTTGCTCAGAGCCTCTTCCAACCTGATCTCAAGTGTTTCCAGTGATGACACATCTACCATCTCTCTGGGCAATCTCTTCTAGTGTTTTACCACTCTCTCAAGAAAATTTCTTTATATCTTGCCTGAATCTACCATCTTTTAGTTTAAAACCATTACACACATTTCTACAGGCCCTTCTAAAAAAATTTGTCTGCCTTAAACCCACCTTTAAGTACTGGAAGGCTGCTATAAAGTCTCCCCAGAGTCTTCTCTTCTCCAGGCTGAATAATCACTCAGTGTGTTTTCACAGAAAGGGTGCTTCAGCCTTGGATCATTTCCGTGGCCTTCCTTTGGACTCATTCCAACAGGTCCATGTTTCTCACCAACACAAACATACGCAGGCTCTGCAGAACCTTCAATACTTCTTTGAGCTGTATTCATGATACTTGGCCCTGCAAACATTAAGTCAATGAGAAATGTGACTGGGGATTTCCGAGATCCCAGCTTTATTCATTTCTGTTTCGAAATCAAAAATGCTTCCTCCTGTATTAAGTAGTTTAAGCTATTTTAATCTTTAATATCAAGTAGTTAAGTAACCCCAAAACAAAGACAATAGGTCTAGATTAGATATTAGGAAGAAATTCTTCACTGTGAGGGTGGTGAGGCACTGGCACAGGTTGCCCAGAGAAGTTGTGGATGCCCCATCCCTGGAAGTGTTCAATGCCAGGCTGTATGTGGCTCTGAGAAATCTGATCTAGTGGAACGTGTCCCTGTCCATGGCAGGTGGGTTGGAGCTGAATGATCTTTAAGGTTCTTTCCAACCCAAACCATTCTAAGATTTTATTCTAGATTGTTTTGAGGTTATAATGAAGACATGGTAGATGAGAAAATAAACCAATTTCTTTTGATTGCTTGCAGTCTACTACTAAAGCTAGTTCTGTTCTTAGATGTTCAAAACCACACTATTTTTATTTCTTTAGGAATTAAGGACTAGCATATGTATGAAAATGTGACCATGTATGAAACCTTTAAAAGATGGTTTTAAACTCTGCACTTTTGGAGCAGGATGAAAAATAAGAATCACAATGTGACACCTTTTTTGGAGCAAAGCCTTTTTCCTCTATACATAATAATGTGAAAAAGCTTTCAGAATAATACTTTTCTATAATAATTACATCCTATGAAAGTGAGACCAATACATTCTTTTACATGAAAATTTAAATTTCTCTTTTTTAAAGGCAAAGGTTCAATGCCTGTCTCAGACAAGGTAATCGGAAACACAAAAGAACTCTTAATCCATCTTAAAAGAAAAATTATTTCTTCTAGAAGAGTCTTGATTGCCTCCTAGATTTTTTTATTACCTGCTTTAAAGTGATCAAACTGGCAGATCTTCATTTCAAAGCCTGTTGTACAGTTTTAGAAAGTGCTAAGAAATGTTTTTTACTAACCAAGGTTAATTTTTTTTCTTTGTGTCAATTTCCTTTTTTTTTACCTCTGTTGCTGCTACTGTCACCCTAAACAGTTCCTTAATTTTGTGCTCACCGCATCACTTTACAATATCCACTGGGCAGCAGATCTTGTCTTCGCACACACGTAAGGCTGTTCCATGTTGGTCTGGCATGGCTATATGCCAAGATGGTAGGGAGGAGTCTGTATTTATTACACATCACAGAGGCTTTTTCTTTCAGCAGAGAAAGGACAAGAGTTCATCTTCATTAAACTTAGGCAAGGTTTTAATGTGAAGAAAATATCAGGTTTCTCTTGCAGCTGACCATGACAGGTGGAAAGCAATTGAATAAATATGTATGGCCCAGAGAAGCCAGGCTTACAAGAATTACAAAGTACAGTGTTTTTTAATACCACTGCAATGGATATGCTTATTCTGACAGAACAATAAGTTAAGAGGAGCAGGGACTGCATGATTTTCTATGTAAAGGAAATAGATACATATAATTTAAATTGTTTTAAAGACTTTTCTGAAGAAGCACATACTATGTTTTTAATTATATTCTTTTTGGAAAAAGTTCAGATTAAGTAGCAGTAGAAATAAACACAATTCTAAATGTATACAAGGGTGTGTTCAACAACATTTGACAACATAATCTACACCGTTATTTAAGAACTGTTGGTAAACTGTATGATGCCTATACAAAACTTATTTTTATAACAGTTTTAAGGACAGACTCAGCATTGTTTGAGTGCAATCTTATGCCCAGGCTCAAACAATTCATTGAATTAGGCCTTTGTTTTTAAGGCACCCGAGTGGAAGGGTCCGAATAATATGTCTTGACATTGGAAGATTGTAATTGAAAGCATGGAGAGACTGGATAGCCTGCTACCATGCTTCAAAACATTCCAATTCAAGCACACTTAAGGAGAATATATGAAAACAGCTTTCCTTTCTGTAAAAAATACACCAGAGTCAACAAAAGAGTTTGTAGCTACGGTGGGCTTGATAATCACATATTTTTTAAAAACAAGTGAGGACTCAAAAATTGCAGTATTTGACATGCATTGTGTCTTCAGATCCTAGTGAACACGGTGAGCAACAGAAAAAATACATGAATTGCTGAAGGAGTTCAGAGAAAGGACAACCTGAACTGCAAAACCCATGAGAAATGTCAGCTTGCACATACTTGAGGCCAGAAGCCCTTAACAGGACATAAATAACTGTATTTATTTCTTCTTTCTAAAAATGTGACTGCACAATGTGTCTGTGACAGAGATCAACTGCAGCCAATGTGGCAAGCTGTAGAACTTGCAAATGCTGACATGTGCATCAGATTAAGAATTAAAACATTCAACATCTTTATGGAAATTTGAAGCACACGCAAATAATTTGCAGACCTGAGACCAGTTATTTTCAGCAATATCACATTTAGTCCCAAAGGAAACATGCTTTAACTTGTCTAGTTAGTGGAATACAAATCCACATTTTGTCACCAAGATACAGTGTGGTTTTTTGAGATCCTTGGCAGTGGATCATATCAGTATTTTAGACAGTGACAATGACTCAAGTTTGAACATTTAGGGATGCAAACATAAAAATACATGGCCTTTTCATAAAAAAAATAAATTAATTTGTGCTTGGGACTTAAATGGAATCTGAATACTTGAATAACTTCCTATTGGCTTGATATATTACATGTCAGCTGGTCATTTGAATCTTTGAATATCCGAAAGATTTAAAATGGAACAAAGTTACTTTTACACCGCACATTTTAAAATTATTATTTTATTAGATGGTCCACAATGTTTCCCAGTAGTATAACTGATACGGAAGATATACAGCTTGGTATTCCCATATCATCATGAACAAGAAAGTTGCAAGAAAAAATAAGTGATAGATCAATTTCTTTGTGCAGAAGCTAGAGAGACTGAAAAAGCAAGTGAGTTCAAGGTAAAGCACATAAAGTGAAGTGAATACATCACAGAGGTAAGTATTGGCAGGAGAAACTAACAGCGTGGAGATTGGCTACAGCATTTATGAAGAAAAGAAAGAAAAAAAAGAATAGAAAACTCTGGCAATGGTAAAAAGAAACATAAGAAAAGAAGTTTCTTATAGTAATATATAATGATAACATATTGGTCATGCACACTTCCCTTTTCAGTAGTAGCGAATGCTGAGGCTGAAAAGTGGCAAATTACAAATACTAGTGAGAAAAGCTACTAAAGGGCAAGAAGAGGCAACGGGTAAATGTTCTTTTTAGTTGTGGAGACAAAAAAGAATGAGAAATGAGTAATTATGGTCCCGAAGGAAAATAGCCTCCTGATGCTCTCCACTGTAGGAAAATAAAGGCAGAGAAAATTTTTAAAAATCTATCCACAGATATAATGACCAGACCATGACACATTCTTAAAATGTGTCTGTTTTCCATACCTTTAGTATAAAGACTTTCAGATGAAGGAGTTGTTTTTGTATATGTCTATCCCATACTGAGCTGAATTGTGCATCTTTCCCGATATGGGATGCTAAATTGCAGAAGAGCCAAAATAAAACAGGATGGAATGGAATGGAATGGAATGGAATGGAATGGAATGGAATGGAATGGAATGGAATGGAATGGAATAGAATAGAATAGAATAGAATAGAATAGNATGGAATGGAATGGAATGGAATGGAATAGAATAGAATAGAATAGAATAGAATAGAATAGAATAGAATAGAATAGAATAGAATAGAATAGAATAGAATAGAATAGAATGGAATGGAATGGAATAGAATAGAATAGAATAGAATAGGGACAGGGACAGGGACAGGGACAGGGACAGGGACAGGGACACAATAATACTCTAGTCCCACTGCCTGACCTACTCAGGGCTGACCAGGAGTTAAAGCATGTTATGAAGGGCATTGTCCAAATGCCTCCTTTTGAGGCAGTGACAGGCAGTGAAGCCGGTGCCAGTGTTTGACTGCCTTCTTGCAGTCCTCTGAGAGAGTAACAGCACCTCCCAGTTTAGTATCATCAGGAAATTTACTAATAGTGCATTCAACTAACACATACAGATCATTTATAAATCTGTTGACAAGAGCTGGTCCTAGAATTGAGCCCTGAATAGCTACTGTGGACATGAGAAAAATTGTAAATCAGTATCATTGAACCATGGAGAATATAAATTGAAAATATATTTTTTAAAAAAGGATTTCTTAAAGGAAGTATAGTCTATTATGTTAACAGGAGGAGGTGGAAAAAAGAGGTGGAAAAAAAGAGGAAGGAAACTAAAGAGAACAAACTTCAGCAGAAGAAGTCAGGAAACCTACTCTTTGTGGCAGCTTTTTTCAGCTTCCACTCACTCCACTGACCCTCACCACAGGAGGGAAGAACGTAAACGAGTCCATGGACAAAGGGGAAGATGCCATATGTAGTACAAGAGGAGCTTAGAAAAGCATTTGATACAGGCCCTGAGGAAATCTGGCTTCAGTGAATAAGTTGAAGTCATCTGGATGTGAACCAGTCGTCTATGAACTGAAAGTTGCCTGAAGGGAAAGGCAGAAGTGTAAAAGAAAAATATAAGTGTCTGTGCTGCCTGGTCTATGAAAGCAGTACATTATCTGAAGTCTCTTGTGCTACTAAACTGGGATTGATAACTACAGAAAGAGAAGTAATATCAATGAAAGGAGAAGTAGAGGTCAAACCTCAAACATTGAAGACGACCACACAGAAATACGTTCTGAAGTGCATCTACTGTAAGAGCAGTGATTAACAGTGATCATTGTGCATAAGTTTATAGAGATATGTTTTCAGCGGTGTCAAAAACATTAATTCAACATCATATCACAGAGAAGTGGTTTTTTCTTCTTTTTTTCTACATGTAAATGACCAAGGCAAAGGAGCTGGTTACCACATTCCTCACCCAAACTAAACATGTATTAAGCACAGTATCTACAGAAAGATGGAGAGGACATGAAAAAAATACATGCAAAACAGTTAATCTCCACTGCATTCAAGAGTAGTGTATTGGAGCACATAGGTAATAAAAAGCAAACAACAGGAAATGGCAGACAGCCACCACCTCACATGGTACATTCTGTTTGATTCAAGTACACAAAATTTGACCAAAAGTCTGTGTTGAAAGAAAATTACAAAGAGAAGGTATGTTCTGCTTTCTCAGAAATCAGACAAAAGTATGCTCAGTCTGTCCTGTGAGATATAGTCCCTAATCAATGGAATACTTGCAGAATTTTGCAATAATCTGTAAGGGCTCAGTGTCAATCCTGGTATCTGCATAATGAAGCTACTTTATTTTATTACCTTATATTGGGGCCTAACTGATCCACAGAATTTTCCCAGATAAAAGTTGTAATTTTACATTGAGTTAACTAAACCAATGTAAAATTGACAGCATTATGTTTAATTTTTTGTGTAGGATTTACTTCTTCAAAATGTTTACAGGCACAAGTGAAACAAATGCAGACAATTTAAGCTAATTTAAACTATAAGAAAACCCATTTTTTTTGCATTGCTTCTGCTACCTAAGCTAGTTTTGTTCAATCTATTCCAGATGGACAATTTCAATGTGAATTTTAAAGTTGTTTTCAAGCGAACAGAACCGCGCCTGTATTGTAAGAAATAATTTTAGTAGTTAAAACTCTTCTCCACTAAAATCAATGTTTTGTCAAATACTACACAAAAAGTAGTTATTTAATAATGAATTCACTAGTCCCTCTTGATCAAGTCATCTGATACCACTCTCATCCTCTTTATTTAATATACTGAACACATAACTAGGACAAGCATTCTAAACACTTTGATATGAAATTTATATTAGAAACTTGCTTGTGATTTGGAATAAAGTGATTTGTTTCCACTTATGAATCTAAATTAATTTCTCCTCTAATAATTTTTGTTCATTTTGGCAAAATTCTTTACTATAACTCTGGTTAATTTTTCTCCAAGTGCACTCCACACTGAAATGAAAAGTGCAATTTCATGACATATCTAAGATGATATTATAATCTTTTCCCAGAGGGTTAAATTAGTGGAAAACTTGCTCTCCTGAGAAGTAGGCTCCGATGCACAGAACAATGCAATGCACAGAATGGAACATGGGAACACAGACCAGTACAGTAAACCACACAAAGAACACTGACTACAGAAATTTGAGGACATTTAGTCAGTGTTATAATATTTTATTGTATTTTTTCATGTTAATAATTCAACTTGGTTAAATTCTGAGCTCAGAAGTTTTTTAATGTTTTGCTAGGGTCATCCAAGCTGATTCTTTGTATGTGGCTCAAGTCCTAGAGTTTTGTGTAGGTAGTGTTGTTTCAACCTTCCATTACTTGCCTTAAGCTCATATTCCATTGTATTGGTTCTGCACAGCCTGGTTTTTGGTATTGGGGGAGCTACAGGGGTGGCTTATATGAGAAGCTGCTAGAAGCTTCCACCACGTCCGGCAGAACCAATCCCTGATGGCTCTGAGGATGGACATGCCACTGGCCAAGGCTGGGACGATGAGAAATGGTGGTAACGCCTCTGTGATAACATATTTAAGAAGAAATCAAAACAAAAGTGGTCGCGCAGTTTTAATTCTAGCCAGAGTAGGAGTGAGAATATGTGAGAACTGAACAACATGCAGACATCAAGGTCAGTGAAGAAGGAGTGTGAGGAAGTGCTCCAGGTGCCAGAGCTGAAATTTCTCTACTGACCATGGTGAGGACCATAGGGAAGCAGCTGTGCTCCTGCAGGCCATGGAGGTGCAGGGGGATGCAGAGATCCACCCACAGCCCACAGAGGAGGAGCCCACATTAGAGTGAGTGGATGCCTAGAGGAGGCTGTGATCCTGTGGGAGACCAACGGAGAGAGACGATCTGCTCCCAAGTTGGGAGCAGCCTGTCCCTGGAGGACTGCATCCCATCGAAGAGTGACCCAGGGCACAGCAGGTTTTGCAGAACTGTTGCCCATGGAATGGACTCACATTGCAGCAGTTCACAGAGAGCTGGTGCTCATGAGATGGAGCCACATCAGAGAAGTTCATGGAGAACTGTCTCCTGTGGGAGGGACCCCACGGTGCATCAGGGAAAGGGCTCCTCTCCCTCAGCAGCAGGAGAAGCCATGGGTGATGAACTGACCATAACCCCCGCTCCCTATCTCCTTGCACCGCTCAGATAGGAGGTAGAGCTGGGAAGGAGAGAGGGGTAAGGGGAAGGTGTTTGTAAGAGCTTATTTTATTTCTCATTATCCTGCTCTGATTCTGTTTGTAATGAATTCACCTTATATCTCCAAGTTGAACCTGTTTTGCCCTTGATGGTGTTTAGTGAGCAATTTCTCTCAGTCCTTAGCTCATGAAGCCTTCATTAAATTTTCTCTCAGTCCAGCTGCAGAGGAGGCTGAGTGAGCAGCTTTTGTGGGTGCCTGGCGTCCAGCCAGGGTCAACCCATGACATCCACAGTGACCACAAATGGATTTGGTGACACCAGTAGCTATTGAATTAATATCTGACTGTGAGTTCTTACACTCAAACATTCTTGTTCTAAAACGTGCATCTTCTTCTTAATATACTGTTGTGGATTAACCCTGCTGCAGGTAGGCATCATATAGTCATTCACTTACTTCCTTGCTCCAGTAGAATGGAGGAAGACAAAAGGAAAATAAAACCAAGAAAAACTGGGGATCAAAATAAGACAAAAAATCAATCAACAATTTAACCACTGAATGGTAAGTGGAAGAAGAAGAAATAAAAACTAAACAAGTGATACAAAAGCAATCACTCAAAATCTCACTTCGTCAGACCAATGTCCAAGCAGTTCCCAAGCAAAAAGTGGGTAAGCACTCCCTTTCTCCATTTTAATGCTGATCATGATATTATATATTATGAAATATCTCTTTGGTTATTTTGGGCAGTCTGCCCAGTTGTGTCCCCTTCCTGCACACCCTCTCTCTTCCCAGTCTATTCACTGCAGGGACAAAGTGAGATACCAAGGAGGCCTTGATGCTATGTAAACACTACTTTGATAAAAAATCTAAAATACAGCATGATACAAGCTGCTATGAAGGTAATTAATTCTATCCTAGCCAGGTCCAGTACATATACCTAAATGAACCCTACATTTTAAAATAGGCAATATTGCCTCATTTGCTCATGGAAATAAAAGACGTGACATCATAATATAAAAATAAAATACACTTATTGTACAAAAATTTGTAAATTCTCTTATTTTATGGACTATTTATATAAATTTACCTCTCCTCTTTGTTGAATTAAAGGCCTTTTTTGAAGGGTATGATTAGGTCGTATTACCAGCTGATTGAAACACAGAGTCGAGGTAAATGTTTTGTATCTACAACCTATGTGTAGGAATGGACAGTCATTTCATTGCTCAAGTTTCTTCTAGGAACATCTTCCGGTGCTTCCCCTTGGTGTAGTAATATATCTTATGTGTGGTTTCTTAAGCAGATGTTTCAAAGTAATGTTCTTGTGATTAAACTGGAAATGTATCTTCAGAACACATTATCCTTTTCAGACATTGCAAGTTAACCCACAATCAAACTTCAGTCTTATACACAGATTTATATAGATTTATAAATAAGTGATATTCTACTGTCTTTCTTTTGAGTCCATATGCAAGTTTCACTTATACGCCTAGGTGTAAAAAAATCAGTGCCAACATTGCCTGTAATATTTGACTGCATGAGCTTGCTACTTCTAGTCATAAAATTGAGGCACACACTGAGTAAATCCCGCCTGCTTTTCTTTAAATGACTAAGCAGCTTTATAATAATCTTTGCTTTTAACAGCCCGCCTTCATCAGGTTTTATTTTAATTGCTTCATTAAAATATTTCAAAGTCCATCTGAGAATCTCATCTGTTCACCCTTAAAACCTCTTTCAGAGAAAACTGATTCACTTCCCTTCTGATTTCCTGTCATGAGAGTTAATTATGTAAATGCGATGAAAAAATAATTGATTGCAGAGCTGCAAACTAGTGGGAATTTGTGGAGAACACAGGCTGGGATATCTGAGAGACATGAAATAATAGTGATTGTAGGGATAAACAGACACAACGAATAAAGAGAGGGTTCAATTTCCATTAGTGGGTTAATCTTCAGCAGGTACTTTGCGTTTATACAACCTCTGTGTTTGGGAAGGAGAGACAAAATTCAGGGAGCTTTAATCAAGAGTACAAAAATCAATAGTTTTCTGCTTGATTGAAAAAATGCAATATTTAATTATCCAAATTTATTTACATTTTTGAAAACAACTTCTAATCATTAATTGCAGTAAATACTGAGGTTATTTATAATATATTCAAATATAGCTGATTTAGCTGATTTAATAATATAAGAAACAAATAAAAAGTAGTCCTAATGCACTGAGAAAGGTCTTTCTGAAAGGAAGGACTGTGTTTTTACAAAGCATTCAGAATCAACTATTAGTATGCGTGTAAGAGAATAATAGTTATCAGTAGACAGTTTGAGACAGTAACTGGTACCCAGGCAGTCAGAAATGAATATTCTGAAATTCCAAACACTCACTTGAAACCTGATTTTGATCAAAAATCCCTTTCGCAGTTTAGATGGTAGAACTGCAAATATATTAGCAAAGAATTTTACTCAGAAGAATAATTTCATTCTTGTTTGCAAATAAAATGGTGTCATACCAATTTGGTATGCCTGATACATCTTGAAATATGTGGGATTATTTGAGAGAATAATCATGCAAAAAACATACCTGGTTTAGGAAAAATAATATATTTTTGTTTGGTTTCTTTTCCATCCTCTTAATAGAAGTGAAGCTTACTGTAGTAAATCACCATGCCTTATTGTTTAATTCGTTTAGACTTATTTAATGTTCACATAAATTTTATACAGATAATATGTTTATATAATTGCAGCTTCCTCTTCCTATCTACTTTTTCGTTTCATTTCCACTGACTCCACAATAACTGAAAATGTCAGTGTTACTCACTAAAGGATTTTTTATTTTAATTGGAGAGAAACTTTTGTAAAAATTTGAGATTTACAGTGTTCTCTGAGAATGGTTTGGCATATATTTTATTTAATCTGGTTATTAGAGAAATTCCAGACAGAAGTTTCCCACTGAGAAAGTTCTGCCTAAAGGACTTTGCTGTAGAAATAGATTTAACTCATCCACACATTTGGACTAGTTTGTTGGGGTTTTTTAATAAATGTAAAGCTGAGATCTACTGTTCATTATTGATTGTGCTGTAGCCTCTGGATCAGTTTTGAGGGATTATTCCTAAATTGGTTTGCTATCTAGTCACCTAACTCATGCATATATTTACAAATGAACACTGTCATTTGTACTTCTATGCCCTGTCTCTTCGCTGAGCTCTTGATCAGTTTTCTGTTCTGAGACCAATATGACAATAATTTTTCCTAAAAATGAACTAATTCAGATTGTCCCAGTGCATTCGTGTCTTTATATTAAATGGAGATCTAGTTAAGGAAAAGGAAATAAAAAATAAAGCAAAATTACCCCAACTAAGCCATCAAATCTTTTATTGTAAGATTCCAAACCTGTGGGTTTTTTTCATCAATTTATACTTTAATAGCTAAATATCTGTAGGCATAATAACCATAACCAAGGCAACTGAGACATCCAGTTATGTTATTTCTCCCTTGTTTTTTCACCCACTCTGCAGGATTTGTATCACTCGTGGTACCACTGCATGAAATAAAACAGACAGGTTGTTTGTAGCCTGACAATTAAATGCATCTTTGGAAAGTAAAAGCTGGGTTTCTGTCTTCTTATGCTTGCTGTCACATCTGGTCTTTTACTGACAGGGAGACAACTCATCTGAAAGACCTCTTACATGCATAGGGACAGGAATATTGTTTCCACTTGAACATTTCAGCAGCTACTACATGTGACAAGTGTGGTGTTCTGCATGCACCCATCCCTGTACGGGCACTAGGCATATAGACCCCTTGCTTTGGGAGTTGTAGTGGCAACAGGAATGTGAATGGCTCCAAGGAACTTAATGACGCTGATCTGGATAGAGATGGAAGACCAGAACTTCAGATTCTTCAAAGGCTACATGACAAAAATTTGGGTTTTATTGAAATGATAAGTTTTGGCATTTATGTCACTTAGTGAGGCAGAAAAGTGCAACCCAATTTTAGTTTCATGTGGCTTAGAATGCAAAAGCTATCTATGCTATCCAGTTTCTGTTACCTTGCTAAATTTTCAAGTTAAATGGGAGATATACAACTGAATTAAAGCAAACGGACACATTTTTAATTTCTATCTTTTGGAGTATTTTAACTGTAATTCTCATATTATCAGTAAATTTGCTAGAGAATACACAATTCTCAGTGTTTTTCTCTCCAAAGCATCAGACGTTTGCTAATAAATATCCTTCTCTATCTAATATTAGGAACTCTAATTATAACATCTACATCTTTGATGAGAAAAGTTCTTTTTAACTGAGTGCTAATTATGATTAATTTATTCATTAATGCTACTATCATTTATATTCAATGCACATGTTAAAATGGCAACAAACATTCAAATATAGCTTTTTATTCATTTGCTTTATTTAAATAACTTTTTTTTTCTAATCAGCAATCATATTTCTTATTTATAACATTCTTAACGAGAAATAATATGACTATTTTTTTCAGCACTGAGATAATCACAAAAACACCAAGAGATATAAATTTGCAAGTGCAGAAAAACAAATATTGTAAGTATACATCAGTTGTAGATAGGCTGCCTCCACCTTTTGTTTATGATCAGTATGGAAACAGCAAAATCTTTCAAAAAACTCCAAACATTGATTTTAAATGGATTTTATATAGATGAAATATGGGTTTGCTCTGTTCTTTCATGCAGTAACTTTTCACCACATGTACAATCTTATTACCAGACACGATAGCTCAGATACTCACTTGTCCAACATGTGCAACAAGCCTGGCATCAGTTGTGAGAAACAGTTTATTTAAAAAATTGCTCCTTGTTACTCTTTAGGGCCACAGCACAATCACATAAAATGAATCCACACAGTGCTGAAAGGAGAATGAGATCTGGCTGAATACGTGCACACTTTTTCCTAAGCACCTTCATGAAAGCTAACCTGGGGTTCACATGGGTTTTGGGGATGGCCAAGGCTTTGGTCAATCATAATTCTGCTGAGCAGTTAGGCAGGGTTTTGCAATCGCAAGACATTCAATTATTCAAAAAATCTCTGATATTCAAAAAATCCCTGATATTCAAAGGTGCAGACATTTTCAAAATGCTTTAAGTAGTTCCTTATTTTGGGGAGGGGAGGAAGTCCTTAAAGGACTTTTGTTTATCCCTACAGTTCGCAGCTAGGAGTGAAGACAAAAACACACGAGCAAATGACTGACTACATTTCTCACCATCTATAGTATTCCAACCAGAAGCCAAAGCAGTGTTTGGAGTGGACAAGTAGGGGAAGGTACTGCCATTTAAAACCAGTAGCTGGGAACTTTTCTTTCCACGCCTGAGAGGAGGACAGGAGCAGGGCCATCCTCAGGGTCACAGACTCCTTCTCCCAAAGTGATAAAGAGCGGTCAGGAGTCTCAATATGGAGAATTGGACCTGCAGCACTGTATGGTCCTCAAACAACAAAAAAGAAATAAAGTGCTGGTGTCTGCTTGGTTGGTTTGTGGGGTTTTTCTTTCACTTCAATGAAAACCCTGCTCTTGGTTTGCTATAGTTTTTACTATTAATTATTTTCAAATTCTAGGATGACTTCTTAGAACTCATAAAAACAACTGCAGCATCCAAATGAAGCTTTGCAGCTTAAATATGTGTTTATTGCACAAATAGGAGAAAATTATACAGTGACAAAAGGTAGAAAGGCTTTCAAACCAGCAACTTGAGTCTGCAAATACATCTGAACTACTGAGCAAATAAAAAAGATATCTTTTACCATATTATCTGGGGGATTCATTGAAAATTGAATGATTCACTAGCTAAAAATGCTGAATGATTCACTAGCTAAAAATGCTGAATGAGTTACTAAGTTAAAAATGGTCAATGTTCATAACAAATCTACTTTATGCAGGACACTTGGAGGAGTTTATAATGTCTTCACAGATCCTGTAACAACTAATCTGTCTCAATAAAATTGTTAGAAAATCTGAAGCAAAGACACAGCTCTCCGGAGCATGGCTAGACGTACTTTGAAGTGTATAATAATTAAATTAACAGTCAATATTTAAAACTAGTTTTGCACTTTTTCCTGGAGAGATCTTAAAGGTATTTAATATTCGAATGCAACCAGCATAGAGGTCCTGGATGGAATCTGTAATTCTGCCATACTGTGTTGTTGAACACTGCTAGTATACTTGGGTAGCATTTAGAGACTCCAGCCATCAAAATCTGAAACTTGGCCATCTCTGAATTCAGAATCAGATCAAGAAAGCAGAATTTTATATGACTTCATCAGCTCTACTCTTTGAAGATCTGCCAATACCCACAATTTTCAAGCAAATGTGGACAGATATTAAAGAAATTGAATCAATAATTCTAATTAAAACAATTGTAATAATTTGTTGCTTCTTCATGTGATACAGAAGATAAAATGATAATGATAAAGATAAAATGCATACTGACCTGAATTTAGCAGAAGTGATGGCAGGTGAAGAACTAACAATTTGAGCTTCTCATACACATTAGTATTATCTCAATAATTCCAATCCACAGAATTCAGTTTTGACCATGAGCTTCTCTGACCAAGCTGGAAGAAATTACAAGTTTTTCCTTTTTGAAGCCCAAATGATCATGTTTTTTTAACTATAGGAAACTTTGAGGAGTATCCATTAGTACAATTTGAAATCACTCACACACATACAACCCCATAAGAAAAATTGATTTGAAAAGTTTTCTATTTTTCACCTTTCATTTCACCTTACCTCTATGATTCTACAGTACGTAACAGAGTTCTTCACAAACACCTTGAAAGTAAATTGTCACATTTTCTGCTCTTTGAAATTTGGCCCTAAATGTACTACAGCAATGATCTTACCAGAATAAAAGTTTTCTGAATTTATATTTGTAGTCATATCTTTGCAGAAGGTTATCATGAAAATTAACATAGTGAATACTTAATGAACTACAGCAGCTCTTTGACGTATTTTAAGACAATCATCATTAACACAAGTCAAGATCAATTCATGTCATCTATTCACAATGAATCACTGGCCAGTAGATTTTCCAGCAAATAATGTTTGTCTGTACACAGGAAACAAAAAAATGAACCTGTTCATTTGCCGAAATATAGCAGTGTGTGGGTGAACGAACTTAAACGTTCAGAAAAGGCTAGGCAAGTTCCTGGTATACATGCATTGTTTTATTAGCAGACAAAAAAGTACTAACATATGAAATCCACTACAATTATCGAAGTGTTTAAAAGATACACCATCTTTCTTGTAGTGATTACAAAGTTTTATAAGAACCAAGTTCCTGAAATATTGAAAATATGAAGAGTAAATTCCACTTTCCTTAGCACATCCCATTTCTAGCATTGTCATTCACTTAATTATTGTCAGTTTTCTACTGTACCAAGGAAGAACATTGAAAAGAATCATTTGAAAGGAGCTTCAAAGAGGTACATAAATTAAATCTCCAGAACAAAATTTTTAGAAAGACTAATAGGATGATCTCTATTTTATACAAAATAAAACCCAACAGTAACAACAGATTTTATGTAAGTTTTCCAATTCAAATACTGAAAATTTTTGTCAGTCACAGTATCAAAGTTTCTGGTGTGAAGGATGCCAGAAAAGGATGAAAAATACTCAAAGACACAATAGAAGATTACTGTAGCAGTAACAAATACAGAAGTTATTCCTGTATTATTTAAGAGCACATATCTGTATAAAAGCCCTTGAATTTCAAGAACACGGATTGAAGAACAGCAGGGAGGCAATTCTCCATCCTGCTCCTCTGGAGAAGGCTTTTTGGTATTTAGTTTTTCATTTAAAGGAAGTAAATTAGAAACTTGTCCAATTTCCAGACAGCATTAAAACAGCTGGTCACAAGGATATCACTGGTTGTGGAAAGGCTTATAGGCAGCAATCTTTCCTCCTATAGTCAAGGACTAACAAATTAACTTTTGAAGTGATTTTGAAGGCCCCTGAAGAGGCAAGAAAAGAGAAAAAATCTTGTAAAACTGAGTTAAAATATTTTTATGTAGTGCTCTTAAAACCTGTAAACTTGAAACACCAAGCACGTGCACATAAACATGCATGCATCAGGCAGCAAAATTTCATAAACATATACAAAAGCATGTGTGCACACACTCACACATACACATAGAGATACCTTTTTCGTCTAATTTATGGATAAAAGTTGCTGATTTTACTCTGCTAAGCTAAATGCTAGTGTGTTTTGAAGAGCAATTTTTTCACATAGGTAATTAAACCAACCAATCCTTTTCAAGTGTGAAAAGGAGCAGTAAAGTCTCCATTTTACCTTAACCGTATTTTTACCTTAGGTAAAATAATTGTAATGTCTCTTCTCCCAGTATTTTTTTCCAAGTGGTGGCAAGTGATGATACCATTGATTTTGTTTCAGAGATGTGGCATATTAGGATTTTTTTTTTTATTAATTTAATTTAACCTTTTTCCTAAATATTAAAATTTGTATATGTAATGTCTTCTGTTGCCTAAAACTTTTGTTAAATATCCATTAATTGATACCATGTCATAGATTTTAAACACGCACCTGTACTATTCTGATGTCCATTAATGCGGATAATGCTATGGTAAAATGTTGCTGCCAGAACTGGCAGAGGTATTAGAATACTAAAACACTCAAAAATCTAACATTTTTCAGAGTCTTTTGTTCATCTTGAAAAAGCAAATGAAAGAAAGGGAGAAAAAGTGGCCAGGCTTTCAAGGCTAGGAGAAATCAATTACTACCTCTCCCTGCATAGAATCACTGTAGAACAAAGTTCAAACAAAGATGTATTGTAAAACGTAGGGTCAGGAAGAACCTTTCAGAACAGTTTTCAATGCAAGGCTTCTTTCCTCCACCAATAGACAGAAAACACACTCTCAGGAATGAATCAGGAGAGCAAGAAGCCAAAATGAATTATCAGAAATGGTACATACTCATTGCAAGATAACATGAAGTAATATGTAAAAGTCCAATGAAAAATTTGAGCTAAAAAAAGGTCAAAAGGAATTTTAAATTAAATATTTTATTTTGAAATAAATATTAATTAAAATTCCCCAGTTATCTACATTACTCTGCACAAAAAAACTACTTAATTTTGAAACACCCTCTTTTCTTCAGCAAAGATTTTCAACCAATTCTTAATACACAGATATATAGTAAAAGTAAGCTGATATATTCTAAACTATTGAGTCAAACCTAGACACCAGAAAGCTCAGGTAACACCTGAAAACTAAACCCAAACTAAAAGAGCAGAGATTTGTTTTACTATAGGGATGCGTGTAGGTACCCAATATATCACCAATAACAGGGGAGTAAGTGCAGTACCAACATTGCCATTGCTTTCTTGACATGCTAAAAACACCAGATGAAATCAATAGTAACTGACAATGTTTCATGCTTTAAAAAAGTCAAGAAGTCTTCACCAGATTACAAGAAGGAGTAAGGTGATGTGACATTTTACTTTTAAAAGCAAAATACTCTTCCATTGTATCTGTACCGTTTATTTCTTGAATATCTGAACTGTTGTGGTAAAACTAAAAGCATATGTTTTATTTTCCCGAAAAATTCAAGAGGGGATTAGAAACCCAGAATACTGTAAAGTTTGATCAGAAATTCAATTGGAAGGGTATTATTTTTATCAACAATATATATACTGCTGAAAGTAAGACCATTTCTTCCCCAGCTGGTGCTGAACAGAGCTGGGAAAAAGAGCATAAAGAAATTAAAACTATTAATTAATCAGTCTTTGTTGTCTCAGAGTAGAAGTTAGTATGCAAACACAAGTATTTTGAAACTTCCTTTCATACGACTGCATTGTCAAAGTGTTATCACACTCACTGGGAAGGCTGCCCGGTTATATCTCACGCAATGAGTGAATTCCACGCAATCTCATAACAGCATCATGTCACTAACATGAAATTATGTTTTGTGAACGTACACACGTGTATCAGAAAAAAGACCTGAGTCTTTGTCCATGGTCTCAGTATTTTTAACTTTTAGCAATCCTGCAAATATATAACTATGCTTTTTTTTTGTACCTTAAAGGAGCAAATGCTGGTTTTTAAAGAAACTAATTCCATATTAAATTGTCTTAAAACGTAATGTTTCAGTTTGTTATGCTACAGTCCTTTTTTCAGTTATGCTTTTATGAGTGGGTTTGGTTTTTTTCGTACTACTAGTTCTACTGCTTTAAACATTAGCGTTTTTATTGCTTTTGTTAGGCTCCTTTAGTAAGAAAATTATGATATATTTAAACTTCATTTTCAGAGTTCTGGTATTAGTGTACACTTAGGCTCTAGGAAAAAAAAAGAAATAGGGACTAAAACGCTCGGTTAATGGTACTTTTTTATCCAGCTCATTGATTACTGTTTGATTTTTTGTTTTCTTTTGATGTTTTTTTTTAATAGTAGCTTAAAGCTACTCATTTTTCTTGACTCAGGAAGGATGAGCTCAGCTGGCGAATTTTGAACTCTTGGTGTTGGTCTTGTGATACTCCCAATTTTAAGTTTTTCAGTTTTAAGTCTGGTTAAAATCTCACTGGAGCAAATGGAGACCTGAGGCAAGAATTGAATACCATAATGACCCAAATTTTGGTAACCCTCTCCGAATCCTGATCTTTCACAGAACTCTGCAGTTTCTCATAAACATCTTTGTGCAGGCAGAGTATGTAAAAAGTATAAGCATAACCAGTATTTACAGGAGTATGTAACCACTGTAGCCTCAAATATGTATCAGTACTAACTGCATTTTATGAGCACCTATGACATAACCTGTAAACTTCCCCTTATATTTGTGAGTAGTTTTTCATGAATTTTTGTTTTGTCCTCTGCCTTCCATCAGGCTCAGACTCACTTTCCGACTTATTCTCACAGGCTGCTAGACTGGGACAAAGGTCTGTGTTATGCATAACAAAAGAGGAAATCATGTAAGGAAATTTGGCTGTGTCAAATGTGATGAGTCTTAATCCTCCAAGTAGTTCAAGTTCTGGAACATCAGCCGTGTTACGCAGTAAGACACGATGAAAGAACTCAGATTATACTCATATTTTTTCTTCTGTTAGGTAAGAGAAAAAAGGATCACCGGCAAAGAGGCAAGGGAAGGCATCCTTTCAAAAGAACAGCTTGATGTTAACACTAGATATGACCTATCATTCAGAAAAGCAGAAATACCAATAAAAATGATTTCTGATTGCTGCAGGAATTGGAAGGTGCCATCTCTCATTTGAGCAAAGTTAGAATGGTGATGCCAGTTATTTTATTTTGCTTTAGCCAAAACTCTGCATTTAACCGCAGAAAAAGGTAAGGAAATAAAAAATGTAAGAGAACTAAGAATGATAAAATAACTAAGGAATAAGCTGTGTTAGGCATGCTCATCTTCTATACTACAGAGAGCCTTCCCACGCAGTTATGAAATGAGCCACACTGAACTATTATGCATCAGACCAAGCCATTACAATACATCTTAAAATTATACAGACTATAGAACTATTAACAAAACCAAAATAGGTTGAAGAGATACCGTACAAATATTGGTTTATATAACCGATGAATATCAGGTCAGAAGACAGCTATGTAGTCCAAAAAGCAGAATAACAGCCAGAGATATTTTTTTTGGATACTCAGCAGGCAGAGCAGGCAAGGTTTGCACACTGCTTGAAGAATCAGGAATATGGACTAACAAAATAATCTTATCACCTTTAGCATACACTAAGTTATTTCATGCATATACATAGTACTGAAGAAGCAGGAATCTTCCCGAAGGAAGGAAAGATCAACTGATCAATAAGTATGTCTCAGACTGATTTCAGAATGGCTCTGACAGACTGATTAAAAACACTGCTATCCAGACACTGTTACCCAGGACAGTCGTCTGAATATGAACCTTTGAAGATGGGATAAAAAGGCTGTGGAAATGCAAGCAGAAGGGATTATCTAGGAGGTGGGGGAAAAAGGATCTGTTTGTCATGCTGATTAAACTCCCAGTAATACATATGATTCCAAATCCTTAAAAAAGGCAATAAAGCAAGAACACGTGAATGAATAATATAATATGCACAACTGACATCAAAGTTCATTGTTACTCCACTATCAATGAAATGCACCGTGAAGCTACCTCTTCATGCTGCTCAGCAGGTATTGTTTTGGAACCACTATCAAGGGCAGCAGATTCAAGGATCATTGCTTTAATGCATCACAAATCCTGTTACAACTTGCAAGTGAAAATAGATTCTTTCTTTGCTTCCACTGTATTCCACAATAGACTGAGGAAGGCAGAACCAGAGAATGTCTAACGAATATTAAGCGTGTTCCAACAGCACATTTCTAAGATATTGTAGGCTATTTATATGTCTCACTGCCACTTGCTCCAAAGTTTTCATGTTATTCCAGTGAACCTTAGTTTCTACTTTTGCCCTAATCAGCATTTACAATCAAGGAAAAATTATGAAAGATTTAAAAGTTTCATTTCTTCCACTGCTATGGATGATAATGTCAAGATAATTCTTCATATTGTAATTGAAAATACAAATGAAATGTAATCTGTAATTTTTGGTATTAAATATTTTATATTTAATACCAAAGCTCTCCATTATAGGCAGCAGAGAGGACTTCTTAGAGACCTTTCAAGACAAATATTCATTCTATTTTGTGTGAGACATACTACATTAAAAGCTGAAAAGACTAAAAATATTTAACCCCTTGCCTTTTCCTGTAGTTTCTGTTACCCATACATATCATATATACTGTGTTCAAGTACATATGCCACTTTATAAATAAATCCTTTAAGTGGTTACATAAAGTGTTTATCAGATAATACCACAGATGCAATGAAAATTAATCTTACTATCCATTCACCCACGTGCTACAGACCTTGTTTCATTTTAAGATGCAAAAGGATATGAAAAAAAGCCCTTAGTAAACTTAAAGAAAAAAAATTTGCATTGAAATTGACCATCAGAAGTTTTATGCATTTAACTTTTTCCTGTTTATTTTTTTAAAAAAATACAGAAATAAATTATTGCATAAATTAGAAGAAAACAAAACAAAAAAACCCCCAGAAATAATATTCCACTGAAAAACTGAAAATAACTTTAAACAAAGCTCCTTTTAGACCCACTCTAATAATAAGGCTTTTATTCTGGTCAATTTTCTGGTCAATGGTGCAGAATTATTTAGTAATAAACACTTAAAGCAGAGAATCAAGATCAGCACAGCTGTATCAAAGTGGTGCTATATCCCACTCATGAAAGTTACTGGTATGAAAGCTGACTGTGCATCTGCACTGACTTCCTCTTCTAAGCCAGTATCTCAACCCTGATGTACTTCAAGGGCAAGTCTAGAGACCTCTACCACCAAACTCTTTTGAGTAATATGGATACACTCCTGGTAATTCCCAGCCAGGAACTTGAGACAATTTTTTTTTAAAGCAGCTTTACAAAAACTTTAATTGGTTTCAGACTTCTACCTGCTTTTTACGCACAGTGGAGGATAACATTCTCAGGAAAAGGAACACCAGAGACAACAGCAGTGTATTCATATGCTAACGCTTCAAATCACTGCTTGATAAACCACTTTGTAACAAGACTATAGTAAATATACCTATACAAGGGCTCAGATTAACCCATATAAAGACAGAAAAAGTACTTTAATATGTGGATTAGAAGTACTGTACATGGAATAAATCTTAGTATTGGAAATACACAGCACTTTCAACGGAAACCACTGAAAAATTAACTCGCATAACAAAATAAACAAACTCCTTTCAACAAAGGACTATTTCCTGAGACAGTTGTCCAAAGGAGTGGTTATTGTTTTCTTTCCAAAAGAAGGAAGACTTATTATAAGATATAGAAAATGTTCTAGTGAAAATACACACACAAAAATCAGACTTGTTTACAGTTCCTGACAGAACTTCATCTTGGCTCAAAAGAATCCTTGCATCAAAAGCTCTCAATATTATAGTTGAAGCAGTCTGAAGAGAGAAATATTACAAAAACTGAAATATCTATATCTGAGAAAATCAGAAAGATTTGGTATAGAGGACCAAACAAGTAAAATATAAAATGGTGGTAAAATAATATTTGTCTTCATGGTATATTGCTAAACTAAAAATAAATTCTACAACAGATATATTGTAATATAAGATTAATGAAACTGTGTATCTCAGTAATATCTGATGAACACTTGATTTTATTAATTTTGATTCTACTAGGGAATTCAGGTAATTTTATGCTGATTTTTTTCTCCCTATACGTCTATGGCACTCTTTTTTTCATTCTCAGTTAAACCAAGCGCGGTCCAGTTTAACCATAAACTGGAGTGCTGTAGATCGTCCATATCTAGAAATATTGGAACTTGGTTCTTTCACACCTGAGCAAGCCACTCATGACCAAAAGATGGGAAGTGCTCATATCCAGTCCTGATGACCATTCAAACTGATCTGTGTAATGCTGGCCAACTGGTCCTTTGTCCTTTTATAGTAAACCTCTCATGTAACAGAATATCTTTAGTTTATTGAAGAATAATGATATTTTCTGAGATGGTGGAAGAAATCTGTGCTCAAATATTAATTAAGAAGACACCACCAAGAAAAAATGCTTATCTTTTGTGTTTTTAAATATAAATGCGTGTCAGTGGGAAGGTTTTGTTTTTTGTTTGTTTTCCCTATATAAATTTGGTTTATTATGGTAGCCTTAGCTATACACACAGACAAAGACACACACCCCCCCCACACACGTTGGGATGGGGACTGAAATAGGAAAAAGCACAATGAGAGTGTTCATGTGTCAAGATAAAGCCAGGAAGATTACTTGCCAATTACAGTTAGAGGCAAAACCGTCTTAACTTGGGGAAAAATATTTTATCATCAGTTAAAACAGATCTGGGTAGCAGAAAGCAAAAAGACAAACATTATAACACCTTTCTTCTCCCTTTTCCCAGGCTCACCATCATTCTGTCTCTGCAAGCACTGCTACCTCCCCACCTGTATGTCATTATCTCCCTCACACTTTTCCTCTACTCCAGTGAGGGCTCTCCATGGTCTGCAGCTCTTTTAGGAATATCTCATTGCAGCAGCATGAGCATTCCACAGGCTGTGGTGTGGAAGTTTACTCCACCATGAAACACTTCTTGCTCCTGCTCCGGTCTTAGTGTTCCCTCTGCTCTTTATCACACTTTTTGTTCCCTCCTCTTCTCACCATAGAGTGTTTTCTGTTCTTTTTAAAACATGTTTTCATAGAGACGTCACTAGTTTTGCTGATGGTCTCAGCTTTAGCTTCAGCTATGTCCAACACATGGCAGCCCCTGGCCTCTTCCCACGGAAGCCATCCCTGCAGCTTTCCCCATCTCCAGTTACAAACACCTTGCCATGGACACCCAGAATAGATATAATTAATTGCTTTTACTAGAATGCTGCAAATTATTGTCTCTCTGGAAGTATAAATCTCGTAGAAAATGTCTGCAGTTTTAAGCGCCTAACATAACTTGCTCCCTTCAGCAAGTCAGAGTCAGGAAACTGGAGTTTTTTAAGCTTTAGCAAGAAAAAAGCACAGCTATTATTTTAATTAGTTTTACATCTGGATTTCTGCAGACAAAACTACTTTTGTGCAATGTGCGTGTGTTGAGATGTTCAAGATTCTGTCACTGATGTTCTTAAACACAAAGTTTGCAAAAAATTTTTAATAATTTATTTTAGAAAACCTATGATGTTCTTAGAAGTAGATTGAACAGCTATCTGTTCAACAGTTTAATCTGGTGTTACAGGTCAGTGAGCTACGTGGTACTTGATTCTGCAAGGAATAACTATGAGTATTTATAGAGTAACAAGAAAAAACCCCAACCAAACAAACAAAAAAGTGGTGAAAGACTTTTGTTAACTGATATACTCTTCAAATTGACAGTAAAAATGCTTATATATAAAGGTCTCCATAGTTTCTCCTCTAGTTTTTTGAAGATTTTGGTCTGGAGTTATAGCCATATATATTCCAAGATTTCAGTCTGTTTTGGTCTGGAGTTATAGCCATACTAGAAGATAGTGCATGATGCCAAATCCTGTAGGCAGGATTGCACAATAGTAGGTTTCGAGTGACACTGACACATTAAAGAACAACAGCCCTGTCATTTTAGGATTTTGGTTCTAGTGCAATATTTAATTTAATTTATTTAATAAAAGCATTCTCTTATGCTTTGTGGTTACAGTGTGGCACAGAATGAATGTTAGGTGGGACAACAGGAGAGTAAAGAAGAGATGCTGCAGTGGGAAATCTCGTTTTGTGCTGAATAGCTGAAATAATATTGAAAACATATAACTGGTGTTTTGGTTCACAGCTGGGACCAATAAAAGCCTGTGAAGAATTTCTCTAAATTATACTATCCTGTGGGGTGCCAAGGAAATGTTGTTTCTCATTTAAAATAAATAGTACCCCCTACTAACTTATTCCTAATCAGGCAAACAACAAAGGAATTAAGTAGGCCATTTCCATACATATGACTGTTTCTTTTATGAAATGTAGTTCACCAGAAATTCAGCGCTAATTGATTTAGAGGAGTTCATGTTTGTGTTTTTTTTAACATTGTAACAAATTCCGATGCTTCTGTTTTAAGCAATTCCGTTTCTTATTGCAGCATTTAAAAATGACAGTATTGAGTGCTCAATGTGTGTTCTATTAGCATTGCAGAGCAATGGGTTTTGTCTATAAAAGAAGACAAAGTGTTTTGTCAGATCCACAGTTAATAGCACATATGCCAATGACATTGTTCATGGCATAGAAGCTATGTCACAATTTTCTGCAGAACCAATTGTTTTTGTCTTCTACTTTAAAATTTGTATGAGTACCTCTAAGTTCAGAATATTTGCTTTAAATCCTGCATACGCCACCAAAAATTAGAACGAGGATCTTAAAGTTGTTTCAAGCCTTCAGTCAAGAAAAATTTCCTTGACTGTTGCTGTTTTTTCATCTCATACAAATTAAATCATTCAAATTAAATATGTTCTAAAACAGTACATACGGCAAATCTTTTGTAGTTTTCAACACAATATGTAGAAGTAACCACCTTTCTTAAGAATCTGTTCTTTCCCCTGCCAGCTAAAGACATCTGACAATGTGTTCATTTAATTCCATCTACATATCCAACCACGGAAATACTCAGAGAACTCAGAATACAAAAAAAAAATCCTCGTGTTCATCTTTATATTGAATAATCCTGTTTAGGTTCAAAGGTGTCTAAATCACTGTAGGACTCTTTCCTTCCCTTTCTATTACACAATCATTTCCTCAAGAAAACCAAGGAGAAGGGTTCTGGGATTTTCACAGACTCATTATTTATTATCAGGGTATTCATGGCATGTATTAGATGGGATCAAGATTGCATTACTCACTTATTCAAGAATGGTAGTGATTACAATTGAAATGAGTACTTAACACTCACACTAAGTCAAGTTATGCCACGGACCCCAGCAATACATCTCAAAGCTTTAAATAGTACATACAATATCTGTAAGTGGGTGACAAAAATATTTTACTACTATTTTAGCAATTTCATTGATATGTCTAGGCCTATGACTAAAGGCAAGTCATGAATAGCATATTTGCAGTTCTGTAATTTCTCATTTCAAAGCAATCCTTGTACAAAGTCTAAACTAAGCTGCAGTGATTTCTAATTATACAAGGCTGAGCTGCAGGTATTGTGATGCTTCACTAGCCACTTCATTCAAAGCTAACTGATACAAGGATGAATTATATCGAAGAAGCAGTAGTCCTTCTTAAAAACAATTAGCTGTTTTGGGAGACACTAGAACAGTTCGAGGTGTCATGCTTCACAGTGAAGCAGGTACCAGCCATAAATTGTGTAACTACAATGACATCAGATACAGGATAAGAAAACACTTGTGTAAGTATTTACAATATTTTATTCTCACTCCAGGTTTCACTTCTGTCCTTCCGTTGCTCCCAGCATAGCAGCTATATAATTATGCATGTTGCTCAGCCATATTAAAAAAATTAAATCTGGGCAAATTTATTCAGCTTTGGTCTATACAGTCTCTCAGGTGGACTTCTGTCTGATCCTGCTTACCGTGCAAATGAATAGATAAATCTGACATCTTGATAAAAGTACAGGGACAAGAGTTCTCAAAACAGGTTTAAGTGTAGCAGTTGTTTAGCACACAACCACAATATTATGTAAAGCTACATATTTAATTGAAGTCTTTAGCAGGATCTTTGCTGAGAAAACCAGTCTTTTTTTTTTACGATAACTTAGCTTATTTCAGAGTCTCCAACACGTACCACTTAATTTAATATTTTCCTTCGTATGTGCATTATCTTTCACTTACCACAGATGAATAATGTGCCTGGCAGCCTTAAATAAAAATGAAATGAATAATTTATGAAAAAAATAATCAGAAACATGACTAGGAGTTTGATTCTATAATGCTAATTCAAATTAAATGTATACAAAACATAGCATCTTGAAAATCCCTTCTACAGATTGCATGCAGCTTAACAGCAGAATTTGTTGTTATTCACCTAACCTTAGACAGCTGTATTTTGAATCCCATTCTATACAGCAGATACTTGAATTAAAATAGGAGAAATTGCACCAGAAAACGTAAACAAGGAAAAATTCCCTAAGTACCTTAAACGACAAAGACATCTGCATCATATATGTTATAGGGTTTCGTATAATATTAACTCTTCGAAGGGATATTATCCTTAAGGGCAATTTTTTTGTTTCATTTTGGATTTGTTTGTTTGTTTTTAAGCAGCAAAAAATATTTTCTGGGGAAAGAAAAGGAAATAAACTGGAAAGATAAAACAAGGAAAAACAAAGAGAAAAAAAATGATAGGAAGATATGTCATAAGAAAGAAATTTTGAAGAATACCAGTAGAAATTACAGCAAACTGATTAGTGGTTCTCAGGGAAGACACTTAAAAATACTATATATAGAAAACAACAGAAGAAGGAACAGGACAAAGACAAAGCAGGAAAAAAAAGAAGGAAAAAGGGTAAAAAGCAGTTTAGTGAGAAAGGCTAAAAGACACCACATTATAACAGGAAGTAATATCATGGAGCTATGACACATTAAAGGCCAAGGAAGGTCACTCTCTGGGCAGCTTGCTCATGAACTGCCATTTTTTCATCTTGTTTTTCCACTATAAACTTCCTATAGAAGACTCATATTACTAATACTTCTGGTTCTCAAAACAAACAAACAAACAAAGGCAACAACAATAACAAAGGTAGCTAAATGGGTTCAGAAAACTATTCTGGAGCCTACTGAAACAATGGAATTTGTTCAATACCCTCTCTTGTCCTGTACATCAGTTTTTGCCTGTCTAACACTGAATTTGGTTGTGCAGCTTGAAACTCACAAGGTCAGAGCTGAGCAATACATTGTATACATGATACCACCAGTGCAAATGTCAGAAGTGCTGAGGAAAAGGGGAGGGAAAATAAAAAAAAAATAAGAAAAAACCAAAAGGATATGTTAAGACATGTTGAAACCAATGAGAAACACAAGGAAGAAAAGAATAAATGTGAGAAAACAGGTGGGTTTGCTTAGTATCTGCTTTCCTCTCTCCTTTTTCTCTCTCACAATAATGATAATTTGGTAAAAAAGAATCAATTAAAAGAAAAATAGATTCAAAGAGATACTAGAAGAAAATAAATAAAAACAAAAATACAACAAATGAAAGAAAATATTGGGAAAATAAAAGAATAACAAATAATGGAAGAGATTAATGAGTTACTAAAATAACAAAATGATGAAATACAAAGCAATAAAAGCAGTATTTTTTTTAGAGAGGCTTCTATTGCCTGAAAGCCCATGCATCTTCAAAGAGAATGTAATTATATCACTGAAAAGGTACAGCTAAACTTTGGAGAACAAGAAGAATGTGTATTGTTTTTCTGCAAAAACCATTCATTTACCAAAAGAGAAAATTGCTGAAATAAATTTATATGCATTTTCATCAGTCATCGTCACACAATCACTGTAGCATTGCCACTGACCTTTCCAAAGATAGAGTTCAGTATTGGGAGCATATATTATTCCTTAGTTTTCCGTATCTGGTCTTCTAGCTGCAGGGTTTTGAACATGTTAGATAAGGTTCTGTAGCTATTTTCACTTCAGACAACTGTCTCTATCTCTAGTGTCTCCGCTAATTCTATTTCTGTGAAAATGTCAATAAATACATTTATTTAGCTTATAGGTAAAAGTTTTTTTCCCCTTTAAATGATAGTTTTAGGAAATTACTTTATATTTGCCTTTACTTACATATAGAAATTAAGTTTTCCTTGACTTTTCTCTGACAAAAAAGTCCCTCAAAAAGATTCCCCCCTCTTTTTTTTCCCCTTCTCTTGCTAGTTTGATTTTCTATTTTGAACATGTGGCAGCAGCAAAATCCTCACAAATGCTCAAGCCCATCAGCCAGAATCTATGACCTCACCTAGGTGTTTTATTACTTTCCACTAAGAATTATCTGCAAGAAAATGAAAATTTGCTAACGGGAACATCTTAACCGAAACTTACTGTGTTCTTTTCAAACACATTGTTTAAAGTAAAACATTCAGAACAGAAAAATGAATCTGCAGCTTTGTTAAAATCTGGAGTTTGGCTGAAAAACTGTAGCTGAATAGCATTTACATTAATTATCTTCATAATTTTCTCTTTCTTTTACTTTGTTTTAATTGGTCTTCTCAATAAGTTTCACTGCATGGTAAGCTGACTGCAACTTTTGTAAGGCACACACAATTCCACTCCATCTTTTGCAAACTTGATCAGATTAACATTTTTCAGCAGATTTTCAAGGAACACTTAAACAAATCTTCAGAGAACTTAGGTTCAATCTTTTCTAACTTCGTAACTGTGATTAAACTCTGTGGCACTTACTACTAATTCTTATTTTTTCTTGTTTGCCTGGGATTTTTGTCCATTTTTTAAACCAAGCCTTTGCTGCATCATCATCATCATCTTCATAATCATCATCAACATCAACATCATCATTATGATATTTGCATAAAAGCTAAAAATTTAAAATTTAAACTAGCACTAGAAAAAATAAAGTTGATTATTGAAAAAAAAATAAGTCTGGTGAAATAATTGCATATATTTATGGATTCTTCTTTTATAAAGGAAATTTGAGCGTAATTAGCACAGCAGGGAAAAACTGATTATGGTTCAAATTTCATGCCTTTAATACATGAGATTCTCAAGAGAAGATATTGAAAAGATGGCATAATTAAAACCAGTAGTCTGAATTCATACCCAAAATACTTCTCAAGTTTTGAAATATTTATTTTAAGGTTTGAACTGATTACACTGCTTTGGGTTGAGATACCAAATCAGTCAACCATTTATAACGCCTTTAATAAATGTTCCAACAAGAATTAGAAAATAAAATGAAAATCACAAGACCAAAATGATAGTTAATAACTTGAGGTATAACTTTTACTATTACATCTTCAGTGAGCCTTTAGATTTCACATTCACTTTTAGTTTAGAACATTCACTTCATAAACTCAAAGTATGTTGCAGCAATGAAAAGCTCAATGAAAAACCTACAGATCTTAGTCTAGATTCAGTAGGTCATTTTAATTTTCTAAATACTAGCAATTTCTGTAGCTTGCTGCTTTATTGCACACAATGAAAATGCCAATTCTATATAAATTGTACTTTTAATTTTTAAGAAATATTATTGGTGAGAATTTTGAACTAGAAAGGAAAGTACACACATGTAATTCAAAGTATACAGTGATTAATCTATAAATATAAATAATTATTATAAACAGTAATGTATTCCACTTCACTGTTATTTCCCACTTTTTTCTTTAAATACTTTACAATTTTTTAGATTTTATTATTTATTTTCTTATTTCGAGGTATAGCAGTATGCTGCTTATTCATAGAGGTCTCCCTGAAATATGCAATTACATATCCATAAAGAAGGCTTCTTGTTTGAACCCACTTTTATACCTACTTAGAACTTCCTGGGAATAAGTTACCAGCCTTACTGACAATTTTATTCTTAATATGCACTTCCTTGTCAATAGATACATACGTCCTTGCAAATCCCTCAACCAAAACTTAGTATGTAAATGTATGAAAAACATAGTTTTAAAAATTGCTGATCATCCAGGTCTTCTTCTTGATTTCACTAATGGATATTTGGTTCATCATTTTTCTAAAAGCAAGGAGATGACTAAAAAATAGTTTTAGAAAAGAAAAAACTTTAAAAAATAATTAATTATAGTTTCATAAGCTTTAAAATTGATGAGGGAAAATTGATGATGCCAGGATACCTCCTGGAAAAGAATGACATATCTATTTCTATACTTTAAAATTTCATACCTTTTTCCATCTTTATTCCTTTTTCTCAGTCTTAAGACTCACTAAGTCACACAGAAGTCCATAAAATTAATTATATTTATACTGATTATGCATTATAGATTACATTTTGAAGTTAGAGATTTCTCATTTCTCACTTACGTGTCTCACTGAAAAGTCTTGGATATCCGAAGGTATTATTTCATTTGGGACAGCATCTTTCTTCTTATGTGTTCATCGAATTATTTGAGTTAATTGTTTCTTGAGGGAGTAGTTACTAGATAATGGATTTTTACTTTCCAAGCAGATGCAAGGGCTGATGCTGTCTCTATCTATATTTACTTGACGTTACCAGTCAACTCTGAATAATCAAATAATGAACAATATGGGTCAGTGTTTTCACTTGAAATGTTAAAAATTGTTTAAAATTCTGCCTGCCACAAGTGGTTTTCTCAAAAATAAAACAGTGAATTATTTAACATTAAAAAAAATCAATGAAATAGAATAATTATTATTACTTACTTTTGTTCTACCAGGTGTTTAGAACATACTCTAAGTAAATTAATAGATATGTAAAACTTCTCTTAACAACATAGAAGAACTAACATGTTCCTTTAAATAAAGATTTGTACAAAGCTAAATTCTGTTTCTTACAAATTAGAGTTAAATCTCAGATGACACGGAAATTAAGAAAAATCTCAATTTTTTTTGAAAAATAGCTCTCAGCTTCCTGTGTTTTATGCTGGAGGGAAAGAGAAGTTTTTGTACTAATAATATAAAAAAGAAAAGAAGGTTATTTATATTAATAACAACAACCAAGTTTTTAGAAGTTGTAGGTTGCCTTTATCACAAAAGGACAGAGGAAATTATCAAACCAGAAATCAAAGACTGAAAAAAAGAATATGCAGATAATTGTGAAAAATGCAGAATGTGCACAAATGCAGAAAACACATGGACAGGAAGAGTGATTTACACCAGCCCAGAAAAATAAGTGACTGAGTTCTCCACCAATGAAAATATTCATTGTCACGGCGTGGCCTCATCCAGCTAGATGGTCAGTGGCTGCAACCTTCCTAGAAGCCTCACGCTTGTCCGGCAGTACCTCGGTGCGGTGTGCGACAGCTGGTGGGAAAGGCACAGTGCCGTGCCTTCCACCCGCTAATCCCACCAGCGCAGGTGGTTAAGCAGGCAGTCACACAGCTGACGCCTTAAGACGGAAATAAAGAGTCAGAGGTGGACTCTCCTTATGATGTTCCACAGAAGGTGTTTATTCTTGAAGGGTCAGGGAAGGAGAGCACTAATTACAGGGTGACACAGATTATATACCAAACTGAATAGGGGTGGAGAGAACACTGAGGGCCAATCACATTAGGGTTAGGGGGAGGAGGAAAGGCAGGGTAGCAGTACACAAACCAATAAGGGTAGGCGAGGGGAGGAGCAGGGGAACAAAGCCAATGGGCGTCGAGTGAGGGAGAACATTCTGGAACATAACCATATACAGAACATAGATTGATAAGGATAAACTAACTGAATGGGGGAGCATACCACTCCAAGGCCTGGGTGGGAGAGACCTTCCTTCTTACCACAATCTAGGGGGAGATCGTGGACCTCGGAGCCTTTACTTAATACAACACCTGGGCTCCCTGGCCCCACTGACTCCTCGGTTACTTGTGTGGCTGGCTTGTCCTCAGCAACATTCCCAGCTGCAGGCCAAGCCACTGCCATAATTCATGTCTGACAGACCAGACTCGGAGAACTAAGCAGCTGTCTTCAAGAGTCGACCACACATTGCTTAAATTCAGCACAGGAAAGCACAAAAAAAGCAGCTTCAGAGAAATTACTTCTCTGGGAATGTCTCCACTGGATAGATCTAGCTTCTCACATGGAAGAACAATTGCCAGAGATTTTGAACTGGTTAGGAATTTCCTAATTAAATTAAATCCTGCCTTAATTAAATACTTAAAGTATTGCCTAACATCTTGCAGGCTGGAGTTCACTCTCTGAAGCTCTCCAGGAATGATAGGTTAGTGCAATAAGGGTCTTACCCAATTTTTCTAAAGACTAATTTCAACACTGGGGTCTAATATTTTGAGCAGATTGAACACTGTGCTACTATCTGTTTTTCACCAGTTTTTAATAGTTAAGATAAAACTTCAGGCAAAACTTTCGCTGCTGCCGCCACAAAGCTGCAACATCTTCTCAAAGATATTGTAATTTTGTTAGCGTGTCAGAGAAACCATGCCACATTCCTATCACACCTGTCACAGTACTGCTTAATTTTGGGTTCTAGGGGTGTTGTATCCAGTTACTGCCATTTTTTCCATATGTCCTTTCACCTACTGCTGATGCATTTAAGGGAGTTTTCCCTTGATAGGTCACTTAGCATGTGCATCATACCATCTATTAAAAAGCACAGTAGATTTAATACAATTGTAAACTGTCTGTAATTCACAGACACACACCTCTCTCCCTGAATGGACACAATGGAGAACTAACAGACCTTAGGGAGAGCAAAAAAAATTAGGGAAAAAAAAAAAAGGGCCAACAAAACCCCCAAGGAAACCAGAAAATTATCAGTGACTTCTTAGTCAAATTCTGTTTTCAGTTACACAGTTGTATTGTGGAATTGCAGTTATGTGGTAGACAGGGATACTGATTCCTTGTATGTTATTCTTATTTGCATTATTATATGATACTTATTATTGCCTTTTTTTTTCAGAGATAAACTGTACTTTTAAAATCCTACTTTTCATACTGAAGCTTCATCAAACAATATAAAAAGTGCTATAATACTCATATCAGACTATGTAACATTAAAATACGACACAGAGGATTTCACTGAAAACTATACAGGAATTACTTGAATAAATTGCACTACTGCTTTCCTTATGAACTTTTTGAAGTATTAACAAGAGAAGACAGAAAAATTAGTTTTGCAGAATTCTCAAGTCTCAGGGTAGAGTGTAATTATTCCACATATGAATCCTCTCTGAAAAAAAGACAAGAACAGTGAAAGAACACAACCAAGATTAAAATTTTTAAAAAAGAGATATTTAAAATAGATAACAATGCAGCTATTACCTTAATATACATTATTTAATATTTGCCACATATTTAGTTAATTATTTAACCTTACTTTTCTTCAGAGTGGTATGCCCATGAAGGAAGTTTCATTAAAAGTATGGACTACTAATAAATTATATATTATAATTAATAAATTATTAGGAAATTGAATAAGAATTATAAATGTTTAATGGTTTATAAAGACAGAGAATCAAGACAGATATACAAATTCTTGGTCATATTTGAGTTAAACTTCTCGCATATTCTACACTGAATTATCCATAGAGATGGGAAATCCCCAGTGTGCTTAGATAGTGTGTTCAGCTACAGCTATCGTTTGCACTTTGCCAGGGAAACTACTTTCAGAAAAAAATTTAAACAGAAACAGCAATCACTGTTGTGGGATGTGCCGTCTGTCTTCAGTACAAGGTAAAATGGTAGTCGAAAGCATAAAAAAGCAATAATACAAGCCATGATTGTGTTAAATAGACTCTTTTTACTACATGCTAATATAGAACATCTGTAGTATTTCTACAGCTGAGGAGTAAAAATATTTTGCGATAAGTTTCCTCACATATTATAAAGGAATATACTGCTATCTGTCATTGAGACACAAAGGCCAACACAATCCATAATTACATAATTCCACATCAGCAAATAAGGTAATCAGATATCTTGTCTTTCAGGTCCTATAATTAAAGAGACACAATCATTATTTTTAAGAATTATTTGTTTGACACATTTCAAATTCAGAATTCTACCTCTCAAATCACAGAACAAAGTATCCAAACCACTTACGTTGAATCAGGTAATAATAGCCTAGGCTTCAATCCCACACAATTTTTTCTTGTATGCTTAATCTATAAATGACAATAGATCAATTGAATCATAGTACATAAGGGTAGGAGTTTGTGGAAGGTTTAGACACTACCCCAGTTAGCGACATAAACTATTCAAAGAAAAATATAAACAATAAAAACTGTATCTTCCATTTTTTTCTTCAATTTTGCAGCAATGTGGGTATTAACCTAGTTTTCCCCAATAAGTTTGAGTATTTGTTTCAGCTAAAAAAAAAGTATTTTATACTTTTCTTTAATAAGCAATTTTAAAACTTGAATTTTTCACTACGTTGACATTGGGAAAGAAATCTTAGAATCATAGAGTAGTTTGGGTTTAAAGGGACCCTTAAGGTCTCCTAGTTCAAGCGCCTCTGTTATCTGTCCATGAGCCAGCAGTTTGCCGTTGTGGCCAGGAAGGCCAGTAGTATCCTGGAATGAATTAGGAAAAGCACTGCCAGCAGGTTGAGAACCCTGGTGAGGCTGTATCTGGAGTGCTCTGTCAGGTTCTGGGGTTGTCAGTACAAGAGAGACATGGAGCTTCTGGAGAGAGCCCAGTGGAGGAATGCAAAGATGATTAAGATGTAACATCTCTCTTACAAGAAAGGTTGAGGGAGCTGGGCCTGTTCAGCCTCAAGAAGAGGTGACTGAGACGGGTCCTCATTAACATGTATAGGTATCTAAAGGGAGGGAGTCAAGAGGATGGATCCAGGCTCTGCTCAGTGGTGCCAAGCAATAGGACAAGAGGCAATGGGCACAAACTGATGCACAGGAAGTTCCACCTGAACATAAGGAAGAACTTCTTTACTGTGTGAGTGACCATGCACTGGAACAGATTGTCCAGAGAGGTTGTTGAGGTCTCCCTCACTGGAGATATTCAAAAACCATATAGATGCAATCCTGTTCCATGTGCTCCAGGATGACACTGCTTGATCGGGGAGGTTGGACCAGATGACCCACTGTGGTCCCTTCCAACCTTACTCACTCAGTGATTCTGTGACTCATCAAGCAACTGTCCTGCAGACCAAGTATTTGCTACTATAGCATACTGCTTGTAGCTCAGGTGCTGAAAGTCTAACATCGAAAAGTTGGAAATTCCTACTACCCTACCTACCTACATAAATGTTTGGATTTTTTTCTTTTGTCTTGTTTGAGCTTAGTGGCGACCTTGGAACAGCTTATTCTTCATCAAGTATTAGGCAGAAGTAGTAAACAAGATCACCAATTAGGAGACAAAAAAAGCTCAACAAAAATGTCAGCTAAGCAATAATGATAATAAGGAAAGAAACAAAAGCTACAGTATTTTTACTGTCTTGATCCACAGCAAGAGTTTATGTGAAAGGAAACCTCTAAGAGCCACATAATCCAAATATAGAAGGAACATTTTACCAAAAGAAACATTGATCAATAGTGAAGTATTGTGGTACTTATTAGTTCTACAGATCACAGCTGTTCTGTTAAATAAACACTGAAGCTGACTGGAGGGTAGTTATAAACCCCATTCAAGGCAATAAAAATAATGGATATTTAAGGAAAAATGAAAATAGCATTGATTGTGCAATGTATTCTGATTAATCTGTAGAAATACATTTTAAGAGTAATCATATATTAATTGCAATACTGTTTATTCCATCTGAGAGTTTGCAGTCATCTTCATTGTTTGCTAAAACAATTCTTACAGTTTTGCTTGCACTACTGACTTACAAGGCAGCAGTAATAAAAAAATAATTTTCTTGTTCCTTTTTGGGGGGAATTGGAAAAAAATAATAAAATTTATCGTTCTCAATTGATGTTTAAGACATATAATGTAGACTTATAAATTTGAATATACTATTCTCAATTCTTTATATCCTCAGTTTACTTGGAAATAAGAATTTCATGGCCTTCATTTCCTGTTGCTTTCCATTATGATTTTCAATTACAAGTTTAGAAAGACAGCATACTGCACATTAAGTAACAGCATTGCATCCGAGGTTCATCTGTACAAAAAAAAGTGAGTCCTACTCTTGAACACAGCAGCATGGGAGCTATTCAAAAAACATTAAGGAGTAGTTTTAAATTCTAGTTTATTTTTCTTTATGTGTTCAGTATTACAACCCAAAACAATATGGCAGCTAAACACTGGCAATTTTATATCTAGAACAATGCTTATTCTTCCTTTTTTGCTTAAAACTTTTCCCTTGAATCTCAAACACCAACACCAAAGCTCTGTGAGAGTGACATCAACTCATCTAAAATAAATTCTTCCTTTTCCTTTCCCATTCTTGTTTGTAAGTACAGCAACATTTTTCTTTCAGGCTTTTTTTTTCAATCAGCAGTAATAAGTTACTAAGGGAAACAAACACTTTGTGTGTAAAATAAAAGAAATAAAAATGAACAAACAATAACTCTGAAAATTTTTAAAATTGGTAATTGTCATAAAGAGCTTTATTAGGCCAAACTATGCAGCCCCAACTCATATTTACACAGAAAATCCTTCCTGTTTTTTTCAAAGGAAGGAAGGAAGGAAGGAAGGAAGGAAGGAATTTACCCCTTTCCTTACCCCCCCAAAAAAACATACTAAAGAACACACAAGCAACAAAGTCCTGCCCAATTCACACAGACATTTAATTATTTGTTTTAATATAGATGTTTTCTAAGTTCTGAGAAACTTATATGAGGTTGGACTTTTGTAAGTATTTTTCAGTCATTTGTGGTATTTAGCCACTCATATAGTAGGGCTGAAGGCAAAAATTATTGATTCCTAATTTCTGTCCCCTCCTCCACCTCCGCTCCCATACATCTTGCTAGAATAACAGGAGTATTTGAAGAATTCAGTGTATGTTTGAACCTTGCTGGGTGTAATTATACCTCTTCAGGGAACAGGGTTGGTATTTGCCTTTCTGTTCCTTTTTTCTCCTTAATGTCCATACATTATGCAGTCGAGGAAAACATGAACTACCTAGTTTCAAAATATATGCGTATGATACCTGCCACTGGAAGAGTAGAAAACAGAAAGGTTTTATAATAAAATTGAAATGAGCTATGGTTTCACTGCAGAGGTCTGATAGCAAATCTAGCTGTTAGTATTACAGTGGTACATCACATGCTGCTTGACTCTACCGCAATTCTAGTCCTCAGCAGTGGTTTAACTCTGATTACACACAATGTTGACACAAACTGGTTAATGCTTGCAGTGTTTGAGAGTTAGCATCAAAGCCCTGGAGAAGCAGAACGAACTAGAGCTGCTGTGGTATTAGCAGATACAGCACTGCAAGTTTGATTTGCAATTAGTGGATGGAGACCGTCATGCTGATACACGGCAAAGGCACGATTTAAAAAATGAGAATTTTATTTGGTTTTAATCAAATCCCTTCATGACCAAAACTGTCAGGATAAATGTCTTGCCAGAAAGCATTCTGCCTTTCTCTCTTTCCAAGCTTCTGTTTCCTTGAAATACAGCAATCTCAGAACTGCTAACTGGCGGCAAAGAGGGAGAGTAGAATATTAAAGCAAATTCCTTAGCAGTAATCAGCTTTAAGAAAATTTGCATTAATGTTGTTTACGTTACTCTAAATTGAAAGTCACAGAGTGTAGCATTACACTCCCCTCAGAGCCATCCACTACTTTCACAAAAATAATATTTCTTTCCTCCAAAAGCATGTGATATTTTCCTTCCAGACTTCGTAATACATATACGTGTTTTGCCCTATCCTGTAACTCACTTATCTCACCCACAAAGTCTTTTGACCTGATATACTGACCAGACACTTGGTTCTTACTGTCGCTCTGTTCCTTTAATCCTTCTTCCATGTCAAGATGCAGATTTAGATTGGATCAAGGAAAACTCTAATTATGATAAGGATTTTCTCCACTAAAACTTTGCAGCTTTCAGCCCAAAGTCAGAAGCTTATATCAGTTGTATTATTAAAGTCAAAGAGCAGAGAAGTACCTTGAAAGGTCATCTAGCCAGTGGTCTTGCCACAGGACAAAGATGGCAAAATACCGGTATCATTCATGACATCATATCCCCTCCTGAAAAACCTTTATCAATGAACATTCAACAGCATCCATAGGTAAACTATTGCAATGCTTAGCAGTCCTTTCTATTAGAACATTTTTCCTAACGTCTAATCTAAATCTCCCTTGCTGAAATTTCAGCCAATTACTTCTTGTCTTATCTATACTGGACATGGAGGACTGATTATCTCCTCTTCTTTCAAAGCATGCTTTTATAATTTTTAAGACTGTTATCTGGGCTTTCTTCGATTGCTACTGTTGCAAGCTGAAAATCTTCAATTAATTTACTCTTTCCTTCTGTTGTCTAGATTAAGACCCCTAACCACTGTTGATCTCTTCCGGACTTCGCAGATCAATGTGTTGCTGGTTAGCACTGAAGGACAATCCCTTAAAACTTTATTCCTTGGTATCAACCCCAAAATATAATAACCATGCCATTTTACCAAAATTCCCCTTCACTGGTGGAAATACAAATGCAACAGATTTGAAAGAAACATACATGGAATAGTTTTTGCTACACATTGGTGATTTGGAAAGGAAATTTTTCTTTCCGGTTATAGTCATTTGACGTTAAAAAATAAAAATGCTATTTTTCAAAGATCTAGAAATGTTCATTGGGTTACCTGAATTAAAATAGGTTGACCAACTGATTAGATTTTCCTTGTTGTTACTTTATTGCAAAGGTTAATATTAAATTTCTCTTGAAAAGACTTCTCATATAACCTGTTGTTTGTACTGCACAAGTTAAAGCTCTGCAGTAAACCTCATCGATTTTAAATCATTCAGTAATGGTGTTTTCCATCACAGTTTAAAGCCTAAAGGTTGTTGAATTCTTTCCAGAGAGCAACACTGAATCTAAACTGCAACATTACAAGATCCTTTAGTGTGAAAGGTAATCAAAGAAAACAGAAATTAGCTGCCACAATCAAAAAGGAACAGAGAAGAAAGAGAGTACGGTTGCTAGATCTGGAAAATCCAAGGCAAAATCTGCCTCCCTCTCTGAGGTAGAAGCAGTAAATGGCTACAGTGGCCCAGGAGCCAGCTGACCTGAAATAGTGGTACCTACTCAGAGTCATGATTGGAGTGTTTATAACTAACAAAGAATTTATTTGTAGGTCCATTTGAGTCAAAAGCTGTCAATGTATACAATAAACGCATTCCTCCACCCTATGGAAATGGTAAAAAAATAGTAACAACCAGAAAAATGTTGCAATGAAGTAAATATACCCTGGAATTTGGCCACAAAGAGAGGGAAATATACAACCCTAGGCAAGAAATCCTGTTGATTTTGCCTTCAAATAAAAAAAATGCCCAACTTGGGAATGACAAGCCCTTGTGGTCCTACAAGGCAAATAACAAAATCTCATATTTCTATGACCATCAAAATGCATATTGCATATTTATCACAAGTTCTGCAGATAAAAATATCCATGTCTTCATGAGATTACTAGTGCTGTACGCATTACTCATGAAGTCTGTGGTCTCTGAGGGTCCATAATGACCCACCGCCACTCCATAGCCATGTCACAACTGTGGGATTTACAGTGCCTGCAAATCCCGTAGGTCATAAGAGTCTCAGGGTGCTCATTTCTGATTATATTTCACTTCCATACCTTCCTTGCTTCTGTGGAGGAGTGGGTGATTCACCAGAGAGCTGTGCTGTCATTGAATGAGATCTGAACTGGCTAGAAAGATGGGCAGAGAGGAACATAATGAAGTTAGATAAAGTCAAATGTAGGGTCATGGACATGGGAAGAAATTTCCCCATGCACCAACACAGCTTGGAGTCTGACCTATGGGAAAGAGCTCCACAGAGAAGGAGGATGCAGGGAGCTACAGGCCTGTCAGCCTGTCTTCTGTGCTGGGGAAAGACATGGAACAGATCATCTTTAGTGCCATCATGTGGCATGTGCAGGACAGCCAGGGGATCAGACCAGCCACCATGAGTTTGTGACCAACCTGATCTCTATGAAAAAGTGATACACTTAGTGGCTAAGGAAGGGGCTGTGGATGTTGTCTGTGGATTTTAGTAAAACCATTTACACCATTTACCACAGCATTCTTCTGGAGATACTGGCTGCTCACAGCTTGGACAGATGCACTGTTCACTGAGTAAATATCTGGCTGGATGAGTGGGCCCAGAGAGTGGTGGTGAAGGGATCTGCATCCAGCTGGTGGCCAGTCACTGGTGAGGTTCCTCAGGGCTCATTACTGGGACCAGTCCTGCTTAGTATTTTTATTAAGCGCACTCTCAGTAAGTCTGCAGATGACACCAAGCTGGGTGGGAGTGTTGGTCTCTTGGAGAGTTAGAAGGCTCTACAAAAGGATCTGAACAGGCTGGATCGGTGGGCCAAGGTTCAACAAGGTGGAGTGCTGGGTCCTGCTCTTGGGTCACAACAGCCCAATGCAGTGCTACAGGCTTGGGGCAGAGAGGCTGGAAAGCTGCCTGGCAGAAAAGGACCAGGGGATGCTGGTTGACAGTGGCTGAACCTGAGCTGTGCCCGGGTGGCCAAGAAGGCCAATGGCATCCTGGTCTGTATCAGCAATACTGTGGCCAGCAGGACCAGGGCAGGGATCATCCCCCTGTACTCAACAATGGTGAGGCCACACCTTGAGTGCTGTGTTCACTTTTGAGACCCTCATAACAAGAAAGACATTGAGGTGCTTGAGTGTGTCCAGAGAAGGGCAATGGAGTTGGTGAAGGATCTGGAGAGTAAGTCCTATGAGGAGCAGCTGAGGGAGCTGGGGGTGTTTAGCCTGGAGAAAAGGAGGCTCAGAGGAGACCTTATTGCTCTCCACAACTGCCTGAAAGGAGGGTGTAGCCAGGTGGGGGCCAGTCTCTTCTCCAGGTAACGAATGACAGAACGAGAGGAAATGGCCTTAAGTTGCACCAGGGAAGTATAGATTGGATATTAGGAGGCATTTGTTCACCTAAATGGTTGTCAAACACAGCAACAGGCTGCCCATGGAAGTGTAGTCAACATGTCTGGAGGTGCTTAAAAGTCATATAGATGCAGCATATAGGGACGTGGTTTAGTGGTCAACTTGGCAGTGCTTGGTTAGTAGTTTGATTCCATGATCATAAAAGCCTTTGCCAACCTCAATAATTCTATGATTTTGTGATTCTAATGCATACATAAAACTGAACGGCAGGTATCAGGAAGATGAGGCCAGACTTTTGAGTGGTGCCCAGCAACAGAGAAAGGGGCAGTGATCACAAACTGAAAGACAGGAAGCTCCATCTGAATATGAGGAAAACCTTCTTTACTTTGAGGTTAACAGAGCACTGGAACAAGATGTATAGAGAGATTGTGTAGTGTTCTTCTCTGGATATTTTCATAACCCACGTGGACCTGATCCTAAACAACCTGCTGTAGGCAAACATGCTTCAGCAGAGCAGTTGGACTACCTGATATCCAAAGGTCCTACCTCAATCATTCTGCGATTCAGTCTAAAATTTTCCTTGGGAGCCTTCTTCCTTGCTATGAGTTTGCTTCTCTAGATCAAAGCTCTGGTAATAAAAATTCCCCTGAACCTAGCAACTTCCCCTAATCCATTCTACCTTCCCCAGGAGCAGATATTGAAAGCAAGGAATGTTTTCATTAACTGGCAGGAAGAATCAGGAAAGTCTCTGCCATTGTGGCCAGGTGTTGGCAGAAAGGGAGAAAGGTTCAGCAGCAGTACTACAGGCATCCCTTTCCTCCCTGACTCCTAACATGCCCTCTCAACATGACAAATACAATTATAGCGTACTTGCTACTTCAGCTAGTACTGGTGATGTCTGTGTGAAGAAAAAAAAAAATGAAATCACCTTCAGAGAGGACTCGAGTCTTAGGAAAATAAAGTCAGACCCTACATCTACTGGGCTACAATGAAGTATTTGAAAAGTATTATTTAAATTTACACCTTCTTCTGAGGTGATGAGGGAGAGGGAGAAAACCAAAAGAGGGTCAGAATATCACTTTTAATAAAACAATAGTAAAAAGGCAGATGCATCATTCTCCTTGGACATAGAACTTGGTTCACTTAAGCTTTGTATGTGATGTCACTCTGGTACGGGGTGAAACATGGGGCTTCCCCAGTAATCATTAACACTTAAAAAGCAGCATAAATTGAATACAGTTAGGACTACACTGCTGTGCCATAGGAAATACACTGCCCAATTTCCTTGGTGATTCCTTACATGTCAGAAACAGATTATTGCTCAATTAAATTAACATTAAAAAAGGATAACATTTGTCATTCCTCATCAGCAAGATGCAAAGCGTACCAATATGAATAGAATTATTCTTAAATTATGAAAACTGCCCCAAGTAAAGAGTTTGGTTCCAAAAATACCATTACTGAAGTTTATAAAACATATTGATCAATATTTGAAAGATCTGTTAGAACACTTAATCAGCAAATATCGGACCAAATCTATTAATTGTTACAGCATAATATTATGCAAATATATGAGAAAACATTCCATCTTGTTATCTTCATATTTATAATGTACCGTAGCTAGTTTCAATTGGCTGCTGCATTAAGTTTTAGAAACCAGTTACTCATACATAGATTAATAACTAGATATTATTAAAGAACACACAAATTTTTAGCTTCAAGCAAGCTCTTTTCATTTTAGTGGTTTAAAATAGATCCTTTTAGCAAGGATATTACTTACTACAGAGAAATTGTATCCTAATGATACAATAAGATTAATTATCTTTTTGAAACATTGCGACTGCAAATAAATTCATGCATGTATGTTTTAAAATATCACAAATTTTGTCACAAAGTACCTCTGAAATTGATGAGCTTTACCTACGGATTTTCAAGAAATTAATAGATACTCTAAGGCTAAAACTTCTTTCTAGATAATTAGTGAATTATTTCATTCAAAATGGATCCCTGCTGAAGGAAATAGATCTCTGTAGAACTCTGGGTAAATGCTGTAAGAGAATTTCTTCTTCAGTTGTTATGACTGAAATAAGATTAATACAAAAGAATCACCAAAATGAAACAAAGTCGATCTATTAATAACTGGTTTTTAAATTATTTTTCATTCACTTTCTCAGACACTGCAGAAGGAAGCAATGTTTCATAGCTGTTGTCTTTTGTGAAAAATACTATCCTTAGTTTTCCAGAAGTATGTTTTTTAAGGAATAGAATGATTTAAGTTCACTGCCCACTTCTATAAAACCTAACCAACACTTCCTTTCTCTTCTTAAGCAGTGACGCTTTAGAATCGCTCTGAACCACAAATTAAAAAAAAATAAAAGAATATTTTAAAATTATTAAACACTTTAAATTGATTGATTCAATTTAATACTAAAGGTGCAGAAAAAAAGCCTCATAGAAAATCCTTACTGACTAGGTCATTTCTTCTTACTTTTAGCAGAATTGTAGATAATATATGATAAAGCATGTTTCAGGAAGCAGCTGCTTAAAAGAACCCCAAAAGAAAATTGTGCTTTGAAAAAGAAGCAAGATCTGACTCTAAAACAGAAGCTTTTGAAAGTGAAATGCCTAATAACATACGTTCTTTCTTACCTCATTACTTGACTCTGTTGGGTCAGCACAAAATTTTCAACATTCATGGTTGGATATTGTCAGCTCATTTTAAAATATTATTAAGATTGAGCACTTCAACTTTTGGAGAATACATTTCAAATATGTTTTAAAAACTTAATTTTGGTATCTCAAGCAGGATAAGAAAAATAAAAAGGTTCAAAATTCCTGTTCAATGTTCGAGATTGGTTCATAACGTTATTATTCAATTTTTGTGGCATTTTAAACACCATCTAAATTAAATTTTTGCTTCTCATCCATTGCAATAGCACTGGAAAAATCTGGATTTTATTCTCCCCTTTCTCTTTGTCCCTTGCAGGTAGATGAAAGTGGGATTTGTTAATTAGCAATGAATGTCTTTTCATATAGAACACAAACCATAGAAATATAAAAAACTTGTTGCTTTATTTAATCTTTCAAAATGTAAAATAAAATAAAATTACATATTATTTCTAATTTATTGGAAGAAAAAAATCTCTGTTGCTAAGAGCACCTTTTTCACCGCTGTCAATGTAACTAATTTTAGTTGCACTTTCTATGGATGTATGTCCCCTCATATACTGAACAAAATCAGAGATTTTTTTTTATACCCAAAGTGGCAACCACACAATGTTTAGGTTACCACACTGGTACAGTCATATACACAGTCATATATTTGCTTCACAGACTTCTCGAAGGGATCACATATCTAATTTCCCTGTAATATGCCTCTACTTCAGCAAATTAGGGCATGCATTGCAAATGAGAATAGATCTTACTTTAAATTTCAAACAAAATTATGGCAAACTCATAAGTCATCCAGATAATATGTAACTATTGATACTTGTGTCAACTTGTTTTATTTGCCCTGGGCTTGCTGATAAGATAGCTGAATACAAGGAGGATGGAAGGGTGGTTGATCTCAGTATTTTGAAATTTATTTCCCCTAAGAATTTGTGTATTCCTCTTTTTTGCAAAGCACGGAGAGTATAATTTCAAGCATAAACTAATTCAGGCCTTGCTGCAAAGAAATCACTGAAAACAACAGCTAACCCCCCAAGACAAAGCAGTATCTAGTTCCATAAGCACGTACAACAATGTACATTGCATAAAATTCCAGTGAAGTGCTGCAATTTGTTAAGTACCTCATTTCATTTAAAAGGGGTAACTATATTCTCATTAATGGGAGAATAGATTTGAGATTAAAGAAATAAAGTTTAAGATAGGAAAGGCTAGATAAAGGAGATCAAGCTTGTTACAAGGAGACAAAATGATCAGCCTGTAGTAGCAGCCAACATTTGTGCAATTAAGGTTGATTCTATTTTCATAGACGTCACACAGAGAATAAGACAGTGGTATTCAACTTTGGCAATATCTGTACAAAGTAAAATTATATCATTTCTATTGCTTATATAAAATATTATAGAATTGTATTACAGAATATAAAGTCTGTGAAAAATCTTCTCTCAGTAGAATTCTCTTTTGTTTCATTTTTTAATTATAACATTTGACAAGGAGGAGGCAAACTACCACTCAACCCAGAAAATACCTTTGGATCAATTCAGCTTTGGCTGACATCTCAGATAACTTATTAATTCATTGAGAAAGTCTGGAAACATATCTCTGTCGGCGATTGAGAAATGGACTCAGCTGGATGCAAGCAAAGCCAACTTTATTCCAGGCAACAATGCCTTTTGTACTATTGTATAAACAATTAACTACCCGTTTCATAACCCCCTGTCCTCCCCGGCAGCACAACATCTTGCATACAATGTCCTTGGTCAGCATTCTGTTACATGTTAGCAGACAGGAGTGAGGTTTAAGGAGTCGCCTTCTTACTGGGGTCTCGGCTCACACCTTACTCTGCATACTTATCTTTCCCAAGGCTTAACATTTACCAAGGCTAAGAGATCACTACTGCTCTCTACATCGCCGGGGGCTATTGTCCCCACATATCTCAGCTGAATAAAATTCAGATTCAAAAGGGCGGTGTCAAAGTCTGGACAAATTTAGGAGGAAGACTCGAAGAGCTTCCTCTGCAAAAGATAGGGTTCGAAACTCCCTTCCCCTCCCCTTAAAAATTTCTCAGAGGAAAGTGAAAAAAACCTGTTTATTTAGCAAAACCCAGCTGCTGGGGGGGGGGGGGGGGGGGGGGGGGGGGGGGGTGCACGCAGGCACCAGGGGAAGGGAAAAGAAATAAAAATAAAATGAATAATGTTAGATAATAAACCTCTCGTGAGGAGGATAACCTGAATGAATCAAAGTCCTGAGTCCTTGGCAGGTGTGGTCTTCTGCTCTGTCTCTAGCTAGCTGCTTGAGTATGGAGTAGGCCTGCCCAGGCCCGGGGGGTGTAGGCCCCGGAGAGATGGTATGTAGAACAGAGCCCAGCTGTCTGTTGTACAGTTCCAAAGGAAGAAGAAAAAGAAAATATAGTCCCAGGAAAAAGAAACTGTCTTTTTCCCTTGCCTCAAGCAGAGGAGGGAAAAAACCAAAAGCAAGTTTTAACTCTGTCCAAATATCCCTCAGCCGAGTAAAAAACCAGGCGAAAGCTCACAAGAAAAAGGTAAAGGAAAAAAAAGTGTCCCTTCGCCTCCAACTATAGAAAGCGACTGGTGAGATGTTCTCTCCTCAGAACTATAACATAGCGAGCTGATAAAGGTGAAAGAATGTAAATATCCTTCGAAGAAAACCAAAACATAGCTCCTGGCTTCTCGAGCCAGCCTAAAGACACAGAGTTAATACTTTTCATTAAGCAGGCGATTGGGATATATAGCATCATAAAGTCACTCCGTGACAGGGGGGGAAAAGAATTCCAAAGAACATTCAATCCAAACAACAAAACTGAATTAAGTACAGGTGATAAAATTACACAGAAAACATAAAACAAAGGGGTCTGGCTAGAGCAATTCTAGGAGATAGCTTTATCAGAAAGACACACAGGATTTAGGGGCAGAACTGGAGTAAAGTGGGCCTCCATGTGATAACGTTTAAGAGCATGAGTCTTTCTGACAATGTGGTCCAAGAAAATACTTCAGGAAAATTCAGTGGTAATGATAACAAAAATAATGCTTCCAGATAAAAGCGGAGATGAATGTTCAAAAATTATGCAAGCGGCTTCTGAAATGTGTGACAGAACATAATAGTATTCATAAGATATCATATAGTATGAAACCAAAGGAGAAAAGGTAGGAAGGAATGGCAGAAAGCAATACTTGTATTGAATCCTAGATACTTGAACTACAGATGAAATCAGTTACTTTTCATCTGGATATGTAAAGTCTTAAAAAGAGGAGAGAAGATTACTGACAAATCAAATAGGAAAACTTGAAAATTTGAATCTCAAAAGGCAGCTGAGCACTTCAGTTCCTGTACCCTCCTTAAGAAGATTCAACTCTTTGAAAGAAAATTTTTAAAAAATATCTAAAGGAAGGTGTATCTGAACTCACACCCATCCTCTCAATATTAAAAAGTACTCTCACTCAGGATCTAGAGCCCACTCCTAAAAAGAAACAACATATAGACACATTTATAAACATCATGAGAAGATAAAGTTAATTAAAACTTTTTTTGTTTTGGAAGAAGCACAGAAAAGACAGGAATCATGATTATGTTTTCTTCGTCAGCATGAGATGGATTGCTAAAACCCATCTTCATTTCCCACATTTAAAAGGAAATTACATGTCTCAGAAATACATTTAGAGAATATTTTATTAACACTGCAAGATGTTTCTCTGTGGACACAGTTGCACCCAAATATTCTAGCCTTCAGTTTCAAAGCTGGAACATTCGTATAAAAAGCTATTTTATAGCACAGTGTTTTTTTCCATGATGTCATCATCTTCCCAACAAGTTTCGCTACTTCACTTTTCTGAGTGACTCCTTTGGAGTTCTAAAGATAACACACTAACTAGCAGTTACAGGTGAGCAGGAGAGGAAGGCTAGTCTTTTTAAACAGGTCTGAGCTGTCAAGTTGGCTGACAGCAGAACTCCACTGATTGCTTGCTTTTTGTTCACCACCCATATACTCTCCTCTATTTCAGACACAGCAATACTGGACCACACAGAAAGACTGACGTAAGTGTGGTTTCACGGTGTCTACTCTGTGTTTGATTATGTAACTAAACACACATAACATGATTATTCTGGAATATCTCATACAAAATCAGTTCCAAAAGTTGTCCTTAGACTGTCTGCAGATTCTCAGGAATTCCTCCCTCTCTTTCAGCCTACAGTGTTCTAATATAATTTTCAGGAAAAGTAAGTCACCTTTGAAAGTTTGAAATAACAAGATGACGTTGTGCCGCTTGTAGTGGGCTGACCTCAGCTGGCTGCCAGGGGCCTACCAAAATGCTCCCTTCCTCCACGTCCTCAACAGAACTTGCAGGGCAAACAAGATAAAAAAAATTATGGGTTGAGGAAAAGACAGGGAAATCAGTCACAGGGAAAACAGGTTTTACCTGCAGAAATTAATTAGCATTTAAAAATAGAATAGAATTGTGACAAGCAAGGAGAAGAACTAGAACACGTTTATCCCAGCCTTAGGCTCAACTTTGTTCCTTCGTTCCAAATTCTTTTACCCACCCTGCTCTGAGTAACACAGAGGGATAGGAACAGGGGATTCAGCTCAGTCTATAACAACTCCTCTCTGCTGCTCCTTCCTCCTCACACTTTTCCCCGGCTCCAGCATGGAATCCTTGATGAGAGGTACAGTTATTCAGGAACAGACTGCTGGTCCTCCCCAGACTGCATTTCCTACTAGAAGCTGTGCTGGAATTTGCAGACACTACACCTGGTCACTTCACCAAAATTATAACAGGAATTCCCCACAATTATTCTGCTCTCTAGCAAAGTTCAGTCCATGTTTTGCCTGTTAACTCCTCCAATTACTATCCCTACCTTGAATTCTTTAAAATTCTCAAGTCAGGCACCAACAAAATGAGTGTGGTCAGTTGACCTTGGCTGGCCATCACATGCTCACCAAGCTGCTCTGGTCACTGTCCCTCATCAACAGGACAAGGGGAAAAAATACAACAAAAAGGTCATGGGTTAAAATAAGGACAGGGAGATCACTCAGCAATTACCATTATGGGCAAAACAGACTCAGCTAGAGGAAAGTATTTTAATTCATTGCCAATTAGACCAATGCCAAGTAGAATAATGACAAACAAGAATAAATCTAAAAATACCTTCTTTCATTCCATTTTCCCCTGGTTCAACTTCACCCCTGAATCTTCTACTTTTTACCCCCAAACAGTGCAGGAGTATGGGAAAAAGGACTTGAGTATGTTCATAACACTTCGATGATTCTTCCTCCCCACACTCTTCCCCTGTTCCAGCACTTGGTCGCTTCCACAGAACTAAGTCCTTCGCGAACTTCTCCAACATGGCTTCTTTCTGTAGACGGCAGTTCTTCACAAACTCCTCCAGCAGCATGGATCCCTTCCATGAGGTACAGTCCTTCAGAAACAGGTGGCTTCAGTGTGGGTCTTCCATGGACTGCAACTCCTGCCAGCATATCTGCTCCAGCATAGACTACTCTCTCTATAAGACCACGGATCCTGCCATGAGCCTACTCCAGCATGAGTTCTCCACAGGGTCACAGACTCTTCTGGGAATCCACCTGTTCCAGTATGGGTCTCCTTCACTGGCTGCAGGTGGATCTCTGCACCTCCCTGGACCTCCACGGGCTGCAGGGGCACAGCTGCCTGACCATGGTCTACACCATGGGCTCCAGGGGAATCTCTGCTCTGGCACCTGAAGCACCTCCTCCCCCTCCTTCTCTACTGACTTTGGTGTCTGCAGCGATGTTTTTCTCACCTTTCTCTCACCCCTCTCTCACACAGCTGCCATAAAGCATTTTTTGACCCTTCTGCAATGTGTTATCACACAAGGATCACCAGCTTGGCTGATAGGTTCAGCTGTGTTCTTCTGTTGGTCCGTTAGAGCCTGCTGTGTATGACATAGATCAGATCCTGGTGTCTTCTCACGGAGGCCAACCCTGCAGTGACCCACCACAATCAGCATGAAACCTTACCATTTAAATCAGATACACCATGCAAATTGGCTCTTTCATATTTATTGTGCCAAACCCCAGGGCTGTTTACAGTAGGTGTTATGAAAGTGGGGTTCCATTAGCATTCATGCAGGTTATCCAGGTAAATTTTTCATACACCAGTGAAAGAGCAAGATTCTTTTGAAGAGTGGTTCATAATGCAAATCTGTATTTTGTAGATTCATAATACCAAATAAATTACAATTTTAAAAGTCAAAAAATGCACTGTAAAAATCTGTAGATTGTATACTTGAAGTGAAACTATTGATCAGTTAACGACCTTATCACTAAACACAGTGTTTAATTGAGTTTTGAACTGGCAGCACTACAGCAAGTTCCTCAAAAATCAATCCAATTGATTTCCATTTATACCGTTGCAGTTTTACAATGGGTTAAGTTCTTTTCAAGTAGAATACAGATGTGATTCAGTCCAAATTTTCTTTCTTATTTCCTCAATCTTATACAAATATTCCAGTAGCACCAGCCCTTTTTATGAACCCTTCAAAGATTTCTGTTTAAACCTCTCTTCAAAATGAAAATAGGATTATTGCAAAAACTATAGAAAGTCAAATTTGGAAAATTTGGGCTCAGAGTTTGCAGCTTAAATAATTTTGAAATTTTTTATGTTTTATTTTCCATATATGTACACATATGCCCACACTTTCTTTAAGTATATTGAAATATTTAGGTGTTCTAAATACAATTAAGCAATATAGGGTATACTGGACATATACATATATATGTATATATATGTGCACCCTTTATACCTTGATGAAGATAGACATATATCTCCTATACAGAGAGGTAGGTATAAACCCTGCATAGTGTCTTTACACCCTATAGTACATAATTGTGCTGTGAAAACCTGAGCATTTAAATACCTTTGGAATTTCTAAGAATGGAAAATAAGATGGGAAAAAGAGAGAAAAAACATTGTAGGAATACAACAGGCTTATTTCAAGTATACAAGCTAAGGAGAAGCTCTTGTTTCCCATGACAGGTAAGCAGCAGCCCTGTTAGTTCCCATAAAAGCATGACAGCTTTGGTTTTCAAAACATATTTCCACAGCAATCAAAAGAAGCGTGAGAAATCAGCCAACCTGGCTCAAATCAACAATTTTTTACATATGCAAGAGGATGGAGGAAGCCTGTCCCCCAGAAGACAGGCTTTACCATATTATTTCTTTAGAGGCTTGCTCTTTCAAATGAGGAAACCAAAAGAGATACAGATAGTCAATTCCATTACAGAGGCCAACATCATTATGTTGCTTGCCTTGCACTATATAGTATTCTAGTGCAACTGAAACACGTATGGTGACAAAGCATTCAGGAGCCAAAGTTGCTGCAGAGAGGTGAAAGAGTAGACAAAGACGAAATCTTGGAACATGTCAGATAACACCGGTATAGGTATGGCTGGCATGGATTTACAGCTCAGATAAGGTAGAACTGATGGATAAACTCTTGAAGCTGAGCTGCATGGTCCAACAGAGGCTGCTTAAATATCATGGATTAATATCATTAGGAAATGGCATTATGCTTGTGAATTTAGACTTTGGTAATAAGTGATTTAGACATTTGAAACATCACAAACTGAATACAGAGTGACCGTAAAGACTGTACATTCCCTATTAACTGTAAAGGCAGCAGAACTCATCACTAAAAAACTTGATAAACAGCAGACATTCCCCTTTAGGTTGATACTTGCTGCTCTCAATATGATTAAGGTTGAAGGATCTGTCTCCTACACTTGTCAGAGATCAGTACAAGGAACTGACCTCTATTGGGCAGTTTCTCTCTCGGGCAGTTTCTCTCTCTCTCAAATAGATAGGGAAATCCTCAGAATATAAAATACGTAAATAAATTGGGTAATATGTATAGCAGGTACGAAACTATTTGAATGTTTGAGAAAGCTTCACCTCCTTGTCATGGTTTGGACAAACTTAGGAGGAAGACTCGAAGAGCCTCCTCTGCAAAAGACACGGTCCTAATAACTCCCTTCCCCTCCCCTTAAGAATTTCTTGGAGGAAAGTGAAAAAAACCTGTTTATTTAACAAAACCAAGCCACTGGGGGGAGGTGGGGGTGGTGTGCACGCAGGCACCAGGGGAAGGGAAAAGGAAAACAAAAAATGAATAATGTTAGATAATAAACCTCTCGTGATGAAGACAACTTGGATGAATTCAGAGTCATTTTCTGGATGTGGTCTTCTGCTCTGTCTCTAGCAAGCTGCTTGAGTACGGAGTAGGCCTTCTCCAGGCCCAGGGTGTAGATAGGCCCCAGAGTTCAGTAGTCTGTTGCAAAGTTCCAAAGGAAGAAGGAAAAAAACATACCACCGCAGGAGAAAAAAAAACGGACTTCTTTCTATGCCTCAGGCAGAGGAGGGAAAAAGCCAAAAGTAAGTTTTAACTCCCTCTGATATGAGTAAAAGCAGTGCCAAAAACTCACAGGAAAAAAAAGGTAAAAATGTTCCCTCTGCATCCAACTGCAGAAAAAGTGAATGGAGAGTTCTCTCCTGAGAAGCAGTTTCTCCTGAGAACCACAACAAAGCTAGCTGATAAATAAAAGAATGTAAATACCCTTCAGAGAAAACCAAAACAAGTACCTGGCTTCTCAAGCCAGCTTAAAGACACAGAGTTAATATTTTTAATTAAGCAGGCGATTGGGATATATAGCATCATAAAGTCACCCTAGGGCACCCCTGAATTCGATTTTCCTGAATTGCAAGTACACTCCTTTATGTCTTCTTTAACATCCAGATATATGAGACAAATGTGTGGAGTTAGAAAACTGCACACCGTAAATAGTAAACTGGGAACTTTGTCTGACTTTGTTTTCTTTGTCTTGACTGTGCTCAAGTCCACTCTCAGCAAGTGGTAGGATAAGATAACAAGCTTTTGATAAGTGGTGGTAAGGCTCGTGCAGCATTAGACAAATGGTCCAAGGCCATTCCTGAATATAAAACAGTAAGGCTTTAGAAATCAGTGCAACCAACAATGGCAGGAATAAAATAATAAATGTGCTATACATATGTCCCCCCACAACATTTCATATACAACATGAAGATAATGTATAAAATGCATTTCCCTGAGATGGAAAGATAAATAAATAGATATCATCATCTCACAATGCTCAAGACAGCTAAATACTGGACTTCAACTTGCAGATACTGCTTTGTATTGAACAATTTCATGTATTTCTAAAGCTGCGTTTTATTCCTGAAGCAATTGCTAGTACTTAAGAACTTGCCAGAAATTCTGCACTAAAAGGCAGAAATATTCTCACATTATAAGGAAAAAGTTTAGGACATAATCCCAACTGCTTTTTTTGTATATATAACTATGGCTTTGACCATTCTGGTAATTAAGAAATTTTAAAAGTCTATAGTTATAATCCTGCTACCTCTTATTTGTAAGTCAATGCTATCACTCTCTATGAAATTCATAGTTATTTGACCACTGTCCTACTCCTATTCCTATCATTATCCATGTGAGAAGCTTAAAAAAATAAGACCTGGTCTTATACAACAAAGCCTTTGTCAACAAGGCTGAAGGAATAAGAGTATTTCCTTTGGTTTAGGGTGCCTCCTGTGAACTGGGCTGAGAGACCTGGAGAGGACCTCGAACGTGAATCACCCTTCAAAAATTAAAAGAAGGTGTTTATGCTCACACAAGGTTAAAGTGACTTAAACCATTTAAAGATCTTTCTTTCCTTTGTAGACTTCAGATCTGCTGTGGCAAAATGTTCTGAGGATGACAGGGACTGGGAAACAGACAGCAGAAAGTAAAACATCCCAAGTAAATCTTCCTTTGCTTTTAAGATTGTGTTTATGATTTATGTTATGTTCAAAAGACTCGACAATGGTTTGCAGAGGTAAGAAATCTTCCAGGCCTATGTTTTAAGAAAGTCAGTGGCAACAGTGTATCTCTCTCTAATGCATGATTTTGAACATTCTTCTCCAAATAAACAGCATTTGTTGTATCCTTAAAAGAGGGTTAAAATGTACAGTTAGAACTCTAATCCAGTATTTCCTTCTGCTGTTAAAATACTAACAGAAGAGATGAATTTTAAAAAGAGCTAAAGGCTCAACTTTCAAAAAGTAGTCATCACCAGATCCTTGAAGAAGCCTTGTTTTTGTTTAATCTCCATTGGCAACAATTACCTGACCACTTCTCTTGACCAGTTCTAGACATGCTCTCCTGAGTCTCCTGAGTCATGTTAAGTGCACACATACACATGCACATGAAAAATGGGCTCTGACATGGGCTGTCAGTGAAAGCTGAGCAGTCAAGAAACAATGTTATTTCTCAAAATGCCCTGGTAAGTGAATTGTTTTTCTTTAAAATACTATACCACTCAAATATCTTATTAAAATATTATAGAATGTATTATTCTATTAAAACCAGAATTAAATGTACTTCTTAACATTTTCAATACTTAAAAAATTATTTTGCTTACACCTTCTACAATTAGGACCAGTGGCCTTGTGGGATATGGTATTCATCATGTGTTCCTGGTCCTGCTGTTTTTACTGCCCAGGACCTCCTTGAGCATCAGTCACACAGGGAACCAGGGCTTTCCTCTGAGATTACATGTCGTTAGAGGAGGGTGTTGGGTTTAAAGGAGATATGGAAGAGGGTCTTTGCTTCTCTCTCACTTTCATTCCCCTCCTCTCCCACCACCTGCTCCACATTCTGCACCAAGGCCGCCCTCTTCAACAGAGAATGCTCCACCAGTGTATCCTGCTGCAAGGGACAGAGTAGCTGCACAAGCAGATACCAAGGCAGGAAGCAGGTATCATGGCACTATTGATGTTTTTCTGTATCACGTGTCTTTAGATTTGCTTAGTCACTGTGATAATTATAATGCTGACTTTGAAAAAAGGATGCATTTAAAAAGTTTGTTTTATGAAAAAAAAATATAAAAAGTAGCTATAACAACCCAGGTTCTATATGAAACTAAAAAGCTCCTAAAATTTTTATTCTGAGCTCATCTCCCCCCTGTTATAATCTGCTCTAATCACAGGCGAGGATTCTCTGTGAATAAAGTGGAAAGACCCCTAAAGGTTTGAATATTCCTATAAACAGATTAAAGGCAAACGAGGCTAGATGTTGGTACCAGAAAAAATTTATGTATTTTATTTAACAGTAAGTGAGAGAAAGAAACAGAAAGAAAAAAATAGAAAAAGAGATGTGTGTGGGGGGGACAGGAAGAGTGACAGAGACAGATGAAGTGGAAACATATCACCCCTCCACGGGTCCCAACGACATCTCATTGATCCTGCACATCTGATTTTCTGCATGGTGAGGGTCCCTGTTGCCACTGCTGCAAAGCACAGAATCCATTGGATTAACGTACGCTTTGGGCCAGGTGGGAATGGCCAGGTACCACCCCTGAGGGGGCCAGCTTAACACTGTCCCTTGCAAGACTGAGGGTCAGTTGCATCATTTTGCACCACGTGCAGTACTCTGGGTGCAGGGTCTGGGGCCCCCTTTGGGGGTGCCTTTGATGGGCCATGACACCGCCTCTGCTGCCCCTTCACGTGCATGTCCTGTGGATGTAGCTTTTCCCGGAGTGGGGGGCCTCCCGCAGCTGCACAGCAGAAGGTGGACATTCCTCTGACCAGAGGCTTTTTTCACCACACACACTCAAAACCTCTCCTCTTCTCCCTTCTGGGTTGGGGGACTCTGTGCAAACCTGGCAGCAGATAAGCCTGGGGCTAAGGCCTCCACCCCAAAGCTGCTGAGCAGGATCCTCCTGTGAAGGCATTCATTCCCGCCCCCCAGCCCAGACCTTAGAATGGTGTCATTTTTACCTCATTTCAAATCAACTTACAGTTCAGGGCCTTAGCCCAGAGGGCGCATCCAGGATGGCGTGTGGTCGCCGGTGTAGTTTTTTCTTTTGGTGAAGCTTTGTCATAGTTTTGCTAAAATAGGCAAAAGTCCTTCATAAAGAATGTTTAATCCATAAACCATAACACCTCAGTCTCTCACACCCCCATAAGCATGCACAACTTAGATATTCACTGTCATGTTATTTTAAATCATGAAAGACATGTTAAAAACGTTTTCTAATGCACTACTGAAGAAAATATCTACAAAACACCAAATTTGTTGTGGTGGTTTTTTTTTCTTTTACATCTATTAGAAAGTAATTGTTATACTAAAAGATTATTTTACAAAACTATTACCATGATCATAGATTTCAGCCTCATAAAACATTCCTATTTTTTAACCGTAATAATATAAACAGTCAAAATGGGTAGTAATGGTGATGACACACCTTAAAGATTTTACTGATCCAACACTATTGGGTGCTTGTGTGCTGCTAACATGTAATTTATAAATCTATGTCCTTTCTGAATTATTAATATATTAATTATAACAAGTAACTGACTTTGCCAAGAACTGCATAGATAAATAACTGATAAATTTCCAAAGGGGAGATAATATATTTATTATGTATGAACAGTGGTAGTTTAAAACATTAAAGCAAAACTACTGTAAAGTGAAATGCAAATGGAAAAATTTGGTGCTTAACAGAGATAGGAAACAATGATTAAGAAAAAAATAAAACTGTCAGGTCTCTTACTCTTCGTGAGGGTTAAGATACATCTAGTAAAGAAAAAAACCAGAAGAGTTTGTCAATTAGCAGTGACAGTGATGTATTTTTTTTTCCTAGAAAAGAGCTATAAATATGATTTCCAAGTGTCATCACAAATTCTGTAAAAGAAATCAATGGGAAAACAAAGTGAGTAATGAAAATTGAGACATTCTGCTATGATATTCTTCTCTAAGTTCTCAAGTCATGTAACTGTTGAGGATCTAGGTAAGAAACAGTCACTTTATCTCACTCTGTCTCCGAGCCTTGCCTATGTTCCTTAAATGAACTATAATTTTGTGGTAAAAGAATTCTCCTAAACAGGTGTGCTATGACTGACCACTTGCTCTAATACTGCTGATATCTAATGTAGCTCTGCTTATTGTACCTTTTCCTGTAGCATTCCCTGGGAAAACATGCTGTGGCTAGTGCCTGTTTATGGGCTTCTACTACTCCTGCTGCAGGATGTGCATGACAAGGACATGTCCAGGTACAAAAAATTTCAACTGAGTGAATGGATATCATCCAAAGCTTTCATCAATCAAACCAGGAAAGTAAGTACATGCTACTGGGCACTGTAAACAAAATGAGTTTTTTCCATCTGTATTTAATAATTACTTCCCCACTGCTGAAACACTGAATTTCAAAAACTCTGAAAGAATACAGTAACCTTAATAATTTCACTAAAGTGTGGACAAAAAATTTTAATCTCCAGTTGTGAAAGCACACTTACAGCTTGTCCGGGTTGTAGGACACTATTCTTTACTTTTTGTTTTTTAAGATTAACACCTCTCAGAGGAAAGAATTCTGTAGCAATATAATACAGGTATTTCAGCACCAAAAAAACCTTCCAAAACAAACTCCAAAAAACCTAAAATATGGGGCAATCAATAATGCAGTACAAAAGGTTAAAAAAAAAATCTGCTTTTGTAAAGGTGACTTCTTCATATTTTACAAGACATTTCTTCAAGCAATCATTTGTTTCTGAATTCTTATTACTGCATGCATACGTTTTCCTATCTCCTCTTATTTCCCACTGAATTTATTGGAGAATATTGTATTATCCCTCTACAAGGTCAAAATTCTCTGATCCATCACAAACCAAAGTCTCATGGAACTACTTTTACACTGTTGGATCATTACCACCTAAATATTATAATATTTCTCAACATATGAGTTTAAATCACAGTTTTTGTTATCTGTAGCAAACAGAAAACCTGCAGGTATTGCTTGTAGGCTTAAATTTGTAATGGAATTTAATGAAATATTTTTTCTAACCTGTGTATACCCACTGTTAGGGGTTGCTGTCCTCTCTCCTAGGTATTCTCCACTCTCCCATCCATTCTTTTCTTTAGTGGGTAAATGAGTAAATGGATTCACCAAGGTCATCTTCTCCTTCTTTCCCTCCCTGCAGGCTTTGTTGTGTTATACCTGAGCCTCCTGCTTGGTTCACTCACCTTTTTTTTAATCTATTCTTTCATCACTTCCTTCAATTTTATATCTCCATGTTTCCATTCTTCCTTCTTATCTTTGCCTATAATGTGTAAATAGTTATTTAACATACAGTAGTTTACAGAACATGGTCTGAACATATCAATTTCTATCAACTTAAGAGCTTCTTTAAGTAGCTGAATGCTCCTGTTTGACCTTATTTTTATATACTTTGACTAGATATCTTGTGTTCTCTTTCCTACACTAGCCTGAAGAAAGACTTTTTCCATTGTTTAACCTGTAGAGTTTTTTATTTGCAGTTAAAGTGCAGCTCTTCATTTTCATGAACGTGGAGGTGATATACATCAAGGCACACGACAACAAAAAAAGCAGCACAGCTTGACGCCAAAGGCAAAACATGCATATATGCAAAACCATACTTTGCCTGACCAACTTATCAGTAGAAAATACAGTATTAAATCAGATCTCAAGCGTGTAGCTGTCTAACTTCTTAGGCAATAAAATTATAGAAATTGAAGGTAGGACATGAAATTAAATTAAATTAAATCCTATATATATTTTTTTTTTGTACATGAAGAATCATTGTAGTTTTCATGGAAACCTCTGGTCCTGATTTTAAAACAGTAGCTGCAAATGTGTTTTCAGTGTCTTAACTAACACAGCTGTCAGCCAGATTTCTGTTACAAACGTGGATGAATAATTAATTTTTATTCACGCAGCTAGTAACTTAGTCCTTATCTGTTCATTAACTTTTCATGAAATTGTCTGTATTCTTTAGGCGGTACCACTCAAGCCTCACTACAGCATGCACTTCCTCCTCCTCATGTAACTGGTCAGTGATGAATGCTCAGGCTTGGAGCTATGCTTATTAATTGTAAAGCTCTAATGACATTGTTGCTATTCTGTGATTTATGTAACCAGCACTGCGTAAGGTTTAAATTTCAAAATCAACTAAATAAAGAGAGACTTGGTTTTGGCCAACATGTAACTATTCAAGCTTAAAATTGAATTTAATCAGCATTCACACTAGTAAGTGCTGAAACTTTTGTTTTTGGAAATTAAATATGAAGAAGTTGGTTCCCTAAGGAAATGGCATAGTCCTGCCTATTCTTCCGCTGTACCCTTGGAAATCTGCTTTTCCATGGGAGGCGTGTTTTTCCTCAAGGAAATACAAAGCCAAGATTTCTGAGAACACAAAACAGGTTATTTTATCCTATGAATTTTTCCAGAGTCTCTGCACAAACTTTAGAGAAAAGAAAGGTGTGGATTTTTTTTTTCCATTCTCTTTTCTACAGTTCAGTTTATCACCTCTGTATTTTTTTAGCTACGTTATGACTATCAAATAAAAACTGAAATACTACAGAGCAAAATCAACCGTTCTAAATCAACTATTTTCTATCCTCCATCACTGCATTCAACACTTTGTTTGTTTTGGTTTCGTTTGTACATAATAAACCTTTTCCTGCTTTTCTTGGCAAGAATTGAATAAGTAGAGCTACTAGTACCCTTTATACCAAGTGGCCCTGTGTTTCTATACCAGGAGAGGAGGATATATTGTCCCTAAGACTTAGATCTAGGACACCATTTTACACCTCCGATGGAGGTTACTTCCTCCTTCAGTACCTTCTCCTTTTTATTTTCCATGGGTATTTTGGTGTAACAGGTATATTTCAGTCTCACTGAAAGTGAATAGCAGTTTCTTATGTAGTCTGTAGCCTCAGATCACACTGATGCATATGACACCTCACATCATTAAGCAAACTGTAAGTTTTTCTCATTACACAAAAATGCCAGGTTTTGTCATCCTAAGGGCAGCTACTCTTTGCCTTGGCTTTCATTTTGCTAAATGAAAATCGATTTCTAAATTAATGAAGAAAACTTAAAACTGCTATTCCACACAAATAGCACTTTTACCCACCAGTCTGGATTATAATCCATAAATTTACTTACCTAATAAAAATCATATATATTCCCCTTCATTGGCTCCATATTTGGTTGAGACTGTCCAAAGAATTTTATGAAACTATTTTAGAGGTTTTATTCAAACAGCAGTGTAATCCTCCTTGCTTAAGAAAACTCAGAAGTTCTTTTAAATAATTCTCCATGCATTAAATTCTAAAGTGTAAAATTAACATTATATATATAATTTGAGGTAATAAACATACAACATGCATTAGCTACTATTCATCATCAATCACAATAACAAGTTTGAGGATTCTAAGTATAAAGTAAACTTCCTATGAATATTAACTTATAACAAAGTTTACATAAATTCTAATATCAGAACAAAAAAGAACCAGAACAATGTGACTATAGGTAGTCAGGGTGTAGGCATCATTTTCCAGTAATAAAACTCCATAACCTTTTAGAAAATTTATTTGATTATTCAAGGATAATTTAGGGAAGACTACTCTAAAGTTAAGAAGAAGAATAAAGGGAATGGAGGAACATATAGCATGAGTTAGAATTGAAAAATACTTTACGAGCATTTATTTTTACTTATTCTTCTAAAAAAATCTCTTGATGTATTTTCTCATGTGCAATATGCAATATTATTACCAGCTCTCTTATTTCTTAGTTTATCAGAAAAAAAAGTAAATTAATTATGGCAAATTGTGTAACATGCCACCACACAAAGTACTTTATTTTCTCCTTAAAATGTTTAGACTCAACGACTCCAAGGGCTAAATCACACTCTCTATGTTATGTTTTAGGGCTGAATTGAACTGAACATGTAGTTCTGTTCCCTATTGCAAATCCCAGAAAGTTCAGCCAAAGGCTTGGATCTCCAATACAGAACAGAGAAAGTCATTGGCTTTATCATAGAAAACTAAACACAGATCTACTGCATGGAAACTCAGTACAACTAATAGCATGAAAGCTTTAAATTGACGTTGTGTTTCACATACCTCCAGGCAAGTTGTTTCATACATGTTAGACCTGGGTTTTTCTATTTTTGTTTTTTGTTTGGTTTTTTTCCCCTTTGAGAGCAGATATCTACGGCTAATGTTTGAAAGAATCAGAACAAGCTCAGTATCTTCTAAGACACTAATGACCATTTTTTTTAAAACACAGCATAATAAAGTATTCACCTAATAATTTCTTCAGGAGATAAGAAATAGGGAAGGTTCAAACAAAGAAGAAATGGTGAAGAAAATGCTCATTTCATATATTCCAGAAAAAAATATCTAATTATTTTGGCCAGAAGAGTTCTTCAAATTGTGTTTCTTGTTTCAGTAAATATTGATACACTTTCTAGAAAGACTGTCAAATCTAATTCCCAGATGAATTTTGGAAGCAGGATTCAGAAACCCAATTATCCCCTTCTTCGATTCATGTTTCAGTACTAAATTACAGAAGGGATATAGATAATTCTTGGCGAATGATGCTTGCTATCTTTCTGATGAAAGAGATTTTGCACATTTCAGGAAAAGAGGATAGCAGTTAGTTGCGTGTTAAATGCTCTTCCAGCCTCTAAATTAGAGGCTAAGAAACATGCGGAGAAATCACGCTGGTCCTAGCAACTGCTCTTAAGCACTATTAAATAAAAAATGGTCAACACCACAACTTTAAAAAAACCAAAATAAAACATTCAGTATGCAAGTCCATTGTCAGACATTCACTGAGAACACGTTTCACACTAGACCTTATTGGAGACCTGGAATCAATTACTTTCTAGGTGCTGTTTGGCTTCCAGTAGCACCTATGAACTTTCTCAGCCTACAGCATGCAAGGACACAGAACCCTTCTGCAAACACAAAGTCTTCACGTAATACAAGGAGTGCCTAGCAGTAGCAGGAGAGAGTTAATGGATATTATAGGCTTATATATCTCATATACACAAATCACACTATATTACATCTGACTAATTTATTAGATATAGGGTCACAGATGATACCCTCAAAAACAGGTTCTGACTCATATTTATTCAACACTTCAAGTATACGAATACAAATATATTATCAGATATTTATAACTGTGCTTATCTAGTTCAAGAACTTTTCTTTAAAATATTTTGTAAAGGTGAAAGACGACCATTTCCAAAATGAATGGATAGAATACAATAGAATACTTCAGTTGGCAGAGACTAGAATGATCACCTAGTCCAATTTTTTGACTAATTCAGTGTTGACCAAAAGTTAAAGTTTGGTACTAAGTGCATGGTCCAAATGCCTTCTTTCAAGGCACTGACAAGCAGAAGGCATCAACTACCTCTGTAAAAAGTCTGTGCCAGTGTTTGACCACACTCACAGGAAAGAAATGCCCAGTTGAACTTCCACTGATGCAGCCTTGAACCAATCCCATGTGTCTTGTCATTGGATCTCAGGGAGAAGAGATCAGGACCTTCCTTTCCACGTCCCCTTCTCAGCAAGCTGTACAGAGCAATGAGGTCACCCCTCAGCCTCCTAATCTCCAAACCAGACAAACCCAGAGACCTCAGCTGCCCCTCACAGGATGTGCCTTCCAGCCCTTCCACCAGCTTTGTTGTCCTCTCCTGGACCTTTCAGGGACCTTCCCGTCCTTCTCAGACCGCGGGGCCCAGCACAGCACACAGGACTCAGGGTGAGGCTGCACCATGGCCAAATCCAGCAGGATGATCCCCTCTTTTGGACGGCTGGTGATGCTGTGTCTGATGCAGCCCGGGATGGGTTTTGCCCTCGTGGCTGCCCGGGCACACACTGCTGACTATCACTGAGCAGCTGCTGACCAGCACCCCCAGATCCCTCTCTGCAGGGCTGCTCTCCACACACTCCTCTCCCAGCTTATACTTGTGCCCAGCATTACTCCACCTCAGTGGCAGAATCTGACATTTGTTCTTGTTAAACTTCATGCCACTAATAATTGCCCAATTCTCCAATCTATCCAAATCCCTCTGCAAGATTCTTGTCCTCAAAGAAAGTCAACAAGTCCACAAGTAATGATACATGACAAATTCATGTATTCTATTTGCTTTCAAATATAGAAGCTGCTATCTCTCTGTGCAGAAAGTGAATTACCTTTCTTGATTTGTCCCATTTAGTAATTTTATACACCCTTCTCTGAAAGTCAAACATTATCAAATATGAGCTGCTAATACAGCTCAGTACTTAATAAATCTTCAGAAAGCTTTGCAATGTCCCAGAGTCTGTTTCATGTTTTTGTTTATGCTATGCCTACCCCACCCGTGTCAGAGTGGAATAGACACATCTTAATGGAAAAGCCACTGCTTGAGCATTCTCACACCACTCAAGGACTCACACATTCACCACCTGAGACTTTAAGTGCTGGGACCATAGACCCTTTGCAGTGAGTGGCTCCAGTGAGCTGAAGGGTGCCTCTTTCCACTCCACTCTTACACACACTCTCAGCAGATCTTCCTTCCTTTTCAGGATCAGTCCTAGGTTTCCCATAGCAGAGTCTCAGTCACTGGATTTATGAAAGTAAATAATTTAATAGTCTGGTATAGTAGCAGGTCAGCTTGAGCTGGATAACTCTGGAGAGGGGTTTCAAACAAAGAAATCCCTGGGCAATAATATGCTCCCCTCGTATGCTCTCCACATGCCTTAGTAGAGCCTCTTGGTCCAGTGGTGATTTTTAAGCTGGGTATTCGAACATCTTATTGGAATCTTTCTCTTTGTCCATATAGGCATGCCATTAACTGTTCTTGAGAAGCTGCAGCTTCAGCTGATGGCTCTAGTCTCCTTATCTTCTGGTTTGGACTTAAGGTGCACTTGCTTGCTGCTGCAACACAGGAAACTAAAAAAGTCCTAGACTTAGGATAAATGTTACTTCTCAACAATGAAAACATCAATGTATTATCAATATTCTTCTTACACTAAAGACAAAACATAGCACTGTTACCAGCTACTAGGAAAATTACTAGGAAAACTAACTCTCTTCCAGCTGAAAACGTATCTAAGCGTATGTTCACAGCTTGGGGCCCAAGATTTCAGCAAATCCATCTACTCATGCTAAGCATGCAAAACTAAGAAAACAATACAATAAATCACACAGTATTATAATTTTATATAACTCATTCTACTTAAAAAGTATTTATTCCAATTAAACAACCAATATCTACTAACAGTAAGGTTTGCACTGGTGCTCTGTATTTGTAAAGAACATAATTCAGAGTGTTCATTACTGACAATTTGCAACATGTACAACTTTTTTACATGTAGGAACTTGCAACAAAGACAATTATTTCAGAAACCTGAGTAAGAACAAAGAATATTCAAGCAGTCTCAGAGCATGTAGAATTCTTCATATAAACGCTATGCATGACCCAATGATTTCTAGCATCTCCCAAATTTTATTTTTAGTTCCCTGAGAGTTTATACACGATTTATTACATATGACACTTTCACAAACCTCCCAAACTGTATGTAAACTGGATGTAAATCTCATTTTAAACACCTTATTGCTGTTCCTCACTTTATCCCACAAACACTGAAGAAAACTGCCAACACAGACAGCAGAATTATTATCAGTAGTGATATTTAAAGTTAGCCTATAGACCTCAAAATACCGATTGGGTTTAGTTTAGAGATAATGAGCTAGAGGTTTGCAAAAAGACAGGCCAATTAGAGTTCCCCCATTTTTGAACCGATTCTATAATTTAATGGGCACATGAAACTTCCATTAACAATAATGGGACTTCTGTGCATCCACTGCAAAGAAAATAAAGCCCTGTAGACTTTTTTCTTATAAGCAGCATGAAACAAATGGAGAGCAGTAATAATCTCAAAGAAGTAATGCAAATAGCAGAATGAGAAAAAAATCTGGGGAGAGCGGTCGTGGTGCATAGGGAGTAAAATTAAGGAGTGAAAAATGCACAAAGGTAAACAGACAACAAAGAAAGTCAGCTCAGAAAACAATAATGAAGGTATGTTGGTACAGATTACTCTGAGACTAAATATCTACAAAATACATAAAGCAGAGACACTAAAAATATTTTAAGACCAAATTAAAGAAAAACTGGAAATAAAATGCTTGTCAATGCGCTAAAAATAAGTAATTTATAAAACACCTGAGGATACACTGACAGAGCTAGTATATCTGCAGAGTGCAGTTATTAATAAACAAAATTTAAAAGTACTTGTAGTACTGTTTATAGTGTTATTTTAGTTGCACTAGCCATGTTTTTGAGATTTTACCCGATTGACTGAGGTACGAATGAACTTCCATCTTACAGATCCTAATCTAGGCCATTTAGTTGGATCAAAGCACATCCAGCTCTGTAACTAGTTGCACTCTAGCTTCTATCACGTTCCATATCATGTTCTATTAAATTCTCTATGCTTACGTTGTAGTAAATAACTGACTTGAGAAAAAGCTATTCCCCATATTTGTCTTTGTATATGAAAGAGTTATTCGACTTAGGCAAGTATACGAGGAAGGTATACTTGCCAGTAAGTCTCATAGGACATGGATGAATCTACCAAAAACCATTGAGATATAGATTCCAGGGGTTAGGATGAACATGTTAATGCAGCTCTTGCTAACACAAGTAAATTAGGAAAAATAATATCCTTGTAGGAATAATTTTTGCAATGTCTCTTTTATCATGGGAATTTAACATGTACAGGATTCTGGAGAGTTTCTCTGATCATCCCATTGGGAAATCATAAATTAGAAATATAATTTAATTGCATTTTATTTTCATTTTTCTCAAATGAAAGCAAAGTCTACTGTTAATCAGTGCATAAACTGTATAATGTACTACATTCACATTTCATTTGCACAATTTTTCTTAAGTTACATTTATCAGGAAAAATATAACTTAAATGCTAGTTCTTGGAGCCCCAAATAAAATCTGTACAGTGTGTTTATATCTTTGCTATTTACGTCTGTAATGACTTTCTGTTTTGATGTATTTTCTCAACTTTTTAAATTCAGAAGGTTTATCGCTAAAATATCAACAGTAAATAATTTGTTCTTTATATGGTCTTATAGGGGTCTTTTTTATGTTTCCTCATAGTTTTGTTGGTTTTGATCCTTTCCAACAGAACTGATTTGCTTTTAGTGTAAATAAAAACAAAAATGTCGGCGTTTTTATATTACTGACTTTGCATGTTCTTTATGGCATGTTTTTGGAATTTGATGGTTCATGTTTTATTAGTAACTCCTTTGAGACACGTAAAACATGCATGAAAATGCATGAAAAACATAGTGAACTAAGTGCAAGTATTTCTAGAGACATAGTTTAATATTACTTTCATATACATATCGGTTTCAAATATATTTAGCTGGAAAGAGGGAGAAAATAAAAAAAACAGAACACTATCTTGACAATATTTCATACTATAAACATGATATTTGATTCTAAAATGCTCCATGCATCTGCTACAAATTTTGTAATTACCATTTAGAGCTCCACACGAAAAAACTTTTTCTATCTTCATAGAAAATGATAAATGCACTCAAAAAGATACTGCAAAGTTTCTTAAACTTATTTAATTATGTTTTCAAACGTTGTGTGTAAGAGACAGGCTGACATTTACTGCCAATTCAATTGCCATACAAAAACTTATGATGCTAAATTAGAAAAGTGAACTTCTACAGAAAAAAAAAAGAAGAACCCACCCAAAAAAACACCAACAAACAAACAGAACAAAAAGAAAACAAAAAAGACAGCCTTAGAAGTAACATTGCTTTTTGAAAAGAAATTCTAGGAATTCTATGGACAGTGCCTACAAACAGGAAATCACAGAGAGTGAAATCTAATATATATTTCTTAAGAGACTATGAAATGCTGTCTGAAGAACTATGATGAAAGAAACACTGAAAAGACTATCATAAGAAAAGAGATCAGGTTAGCCAAAATCTTCAGAGGAGGAAAGGAAAAAGGGAAAGAGCAAATACTGAAGATTTTATCTATAGCAGAAAAACTGCAAGAATTTGAGGGGAAAAAACCTGTTTTCAATAAATTGAAGACAGTATCGTCCAAAGGGGAAATACACATCCATTGTGACCCTGTGTATAACAGGTTTCTTTTCTTTTTTCTCTCTTTATGCTTCAAAACCTTTCTGCAACTTATGTGCTTAAGAGTTTCACCTTAATGTTTTTCTGTGGAAAACATTTGGGCGACAATTAGCAAAGCTAATACCTTCCCACTGAGGTTAAATTTTAAAAAGTGCACTTTTTAAATGAAAAATAAAAACCGCAACAACAACTCCAAATACAACAACAACAACAACAAAAATTAAATGCAGGTTGGAGGCCAGAAAGTTTTGACACAACTTCACAAAATACAATCAATAACATCCTTTCATGTAATTTTAAAATTTAACATTACATGATCCCTGTAGAAGAGTCTGTAACTGTACTTTCCAATGAAGACTTCAGCCTGCCTACTGTACTCTGAAGATAAGGGCCTCAGGGCAGCCACATTAGCTTAACTCTTCCCAAAATTTCAGATAATGCTGAGTCTGCTTTGCCCCAGAACCACCTAATTCCGTTAAAGAATGGGAATCCTAATGATCTTTGCCTCTTGCCTCCCAAAAAAATATTACTTGGCACTTAGCATCTCGAACTTTATTTATCAAATGAATTGCCTGTGTTGCCAGATGATATTGCAGGACCACTGTCTTTTTTTACCTTGCTGAACGCGCTCGGGTAGAGTATTACTTGTGTCTCTAAACACAGTGGTGTTAAAATAACAAAAGGTATAAGACAATGAAACAATTTACATGGAAAATCAGCAACAATACCGACTGTTTCTTCTGCCAGGCTTTCTGCCTCTGCAAGGAACACCCTTCTTCTCAGAAGCGAGAGAGTCCCTCACCGCCACCCCTGGTAATTGACCTGAGGTGGTATGGAATAACTTCTTGGCCAGGCTTTGCTTCCTCACAGCTACCGTAAAAATGGACTCTGGATGGAACCAGGACATTTCCCTTTACTCTTTTTTTTTTTGTTTTACAAAGTTTATCATATAACATTATTTTCCTCCTGTACTCTATTTGCAACATTTGAAAAGATAAAGCAGCCTAACTCTGCCAAACTTTTACCGCATTTCAGTTCCATTCTGAAATGAGTTTTAGTTTGGAGTCAGGCCTAGGGATTTAAGACTAAAATACGCCTAGTTTAATTTAGACCTTATTGAGGTTAATTCCTTAATATCTCTTCAATATACCTCTACTTTGTTCTTATGTTAAAGGGGAAACCTAGTCAAAGCAGGTTATGTGAGAAAGGTATATTGCTATTAACAGAACCCCAAAGGCTTCTCACCATCAAAGAAAATCTCAGAACAGGATGGAGCATAGAAGGAGATAGAGAATCAAAAAATATGTCAGCTGTGAAGGACACACTGAAAGAAACCGGAGGGACAAAGAAGAAATTACAGGTACAACTATAACCTGCATGCAGGACCCAGAAATGGTAATCCAGAAAATCAGATTTGGAGTTGTGTTTGATTAGTTTCAATTTTTTTGCTCTATCAGCATAGACAGCAGTTTGTCAGTGAAAATCCAGTAGGAATTAATAAGTTTGGATTAATGTATGTTCATGTAATAAGATATTTGCTTCTTTATTTAGCAATACAAATCTAAAATCAAAATTTTTATCAAGAATTAAAGTGCAGCTTATTCAGCTAGTGTAAATCACAGTAGTATGAAAATTATTTTAAAATATGCGTTGTCTGCATTTCACTATTTTTTTATTAAATACCTTCTTAATAATTTCATTTTTATGTTTTTGAAGTCAAAAAGTATTTCATGAGAAAATTAATGTCCCTGCTGCAAGAAAAATAAATAGATTTTTAGAGGTTGTTCTCAGAACAAGACAAAGGTGGATTTACTGTCTTATGTGCCGAGCAGAGGCAAATATTACAGTTCCTTCTTTCCTTTTTTTCTGCCATAATTCCTGAGGAATGGGAAGAAGCCAAATCTTAGGTATATATATGTCACAAAATTAATATTGTACTAAAATCGTGAGCTATCCTGTAGGGTAAGAAGAGAGCAGACTAACTTGTATTTATGCATCTGACCACATCCAAGCAGCCATATTTCGTACTGAACTTGGGTTTCCCAGAACAAGAACAGGCAGGACTGGAGCACCATAGAAATATTTTAAAGCACCTTGAGATGTGTTTGCCAAAAAGACCTTGAAGTAAGGGAAGAAGTGAAGAATAATGAAAAAAGAAAAAATCCTTGTGAAAAAACAATGTAAATTATACATACCTCGATTTGAAGCATCCTGAGAAGATAATATTTGGTGTTTCTCTAGGAACCCAGAAAGGTACTGAGTCCATAGCCAAGAGGGTAAAGAGGTTGAAGCACTTTTTGTATAATTTTTCTAGTATACCGGTGGCATATTAAAAGAATGTTAATTTCTCAGCAGAAAAATATCATTTCATGAAAGTAGTTAAATGAAATAGAGGAAGCTTTTTCTGGTCATTTTCAAATATCACAAACTAAGAAAGTAGAAGGTCTGGTAGGTTACTTTGAAGGAAGAACTATCTATTTCAGCTATTATATTTTCCTTACAGAAAAACTTCTCCTTACTGGGAGGAGATAGAATATGTGTTTCTTAAAACAAGATCTGGCTAAGGACTTTGGATGAAATTATTTTCCAATCATTTAACTTTTGGAATTGCTGTGATTGTCACGCTGATGTTCTTCCAATCAACACTTATCAACATGGCATCAATCATATTAAATCTGCTATTTCTTCTGCAGAAAGGCTTAAGCCTTTCTTAACTTTGTTTCAAATACTCTTTTTCTAAAGATTTTCCTTAAATATTTTTATGGTCTCTTTTTCAAAAATTGTTTTTTCAAATGAGTCAATAGAAACCTTCCAATACACTCCTTACTAGATAGTATTCTAAGGTTGACCTCTGTTTAATCTATCAAAATCTAGAAATAAAAGATCTTAGAGTTAAAGACACTGTATTTGTCTTCTACTACTGTATACTAAATTTCATCATGGTAAAATGAAGAACATTAAGGGTATGTACTGCCATAAAAAATAACGTAAAACTCTATGAGTTGCATCTGTTTCATTCTAACATTTTTACCTGACTTCTGCTGGGTTTGGCGCATTTTTTTCATACATATTTTTGTGACAATATGCAGAAGGTAATTAAATCAGAATTTCTTGAATAGCAAAAGGACTTTAAGGAGAAAAAAAAGGCTATATTCACTTTGCGTAGAACCATAATTTGCTATGTAGCATCCATAGTATAGAATTCCTGTTTCTAGCAGCACAGTATCAGTAAAAGTAAACTAAATCCAAGGATTATTTATGTGCCTAACTTATTGCTGTTGATGCCAATATTTTCATGAGTTCACTGCCATAATCATCAGCTACTGAAACTTTACTCAAGCGTTTTACATAGTTTCCACTTATCTCACTTGAAATATGAGATATCAGGTAAATTTAACTTAGTTTTAAACAGCTTTCTTGGGGTTGTTATGACTCAGTTGAATGAACAGTCAATCTCAATTACACTTTTAATGTACTGAGTCAGGGACCCATTCATAGGATGTGAACTCTTATATATATCTTCAAGAGACAGTGATGTGAACTGGTATCATCACTTCCAGTATAAACAGATATGTACTTCCCTGAAAATAAAAATTATTTCCTTTAACTGGTTTTTGAATCTGGTTTATGCTTATGTTGATTTCAAAAAACTTAGTGCTAAATTGCCAACCAAACATTTCGACAGATATTCATATACAGTAACATTCTGGGGTTTATTGCGTTCATTAGAAATTGTAAGTAAGGATGTTTACAAGAAAACAACTGTCTGGTGCTGTTTATTATTTCCGTTTATCTTCTTTTTCCTGTCACAGTGTGTCCTTCCATGCCTCCTTTTAGCAGGACATTGAACAGAAATAACACAGCTTGCTTGCCATTGTGCCTGCTATCAGCTGTCATATTCTGCATAACTGGCTTATATTGAGTAATATTTTTACTTCCTCTCCTTATCATGAGCTTCCTTTATCAGGCTTTTCTTCCTTATAGTAAAGTAGAAGATTCTTCACAGCATGACCTTATAACTAGCTTTTCAAAAAACATTTGGCATGCACAAGCCAAATACTCTCATTTCTTCATACTCATAGAAATCAGAGGAACTGCAGCATATGCCTCTTTTGAAAAGATAGTTTGAAAAAAAAGCCAGACAGTTGAAGACAGATGCCAACTACAAATGCCTCAACACTTGATCTGAGAACAAACTCCAAAATGAATTTGCCATCAGGGGTGTATAAAATTTATGTATTGCTTTGCCCTTTTCTGTCATTGGGACCAGTTTAAGGCTGTGGCTGTAGCTACACAGCTGTGCAGCTCCATCTTCAAATCATAGATTTATCCAGCCTGCATTCACAGTGAGAGTTTGTCTACACCTTTATGTCAATTCAAGCAAAAGCAAACCACCGCTCACACCTGGCAATGAAAATAAGCTCCAACAGTTTCAAAGCTAACTGTAATATCCATCATTCATTTGGGGGGCATTTTTTGTCTTGTTTGTCAAATATATATGTAAGTTATAACATAGCAAACACTAACATATGTTTGTTTTACATTTCATATCTGTGCTACATAAATGAAATAGTTTCTGGAGAGCTGTATAAAATTAAATCTTCTATACTCTAGACTTCATCAATGATTGAAATAATTAGCTCTACAAGGTAAGAAAAGACAATAATGAAGAAATATTTTCTACCTTTGACATTGTGTCTTCATACAGCTATGGACAAGGTATAGCCAATAGTAACTGCCATGTCAATAAAATGAGTACCATTACATTAGATATTGTTATTTAATTATTTAACAAGTCATACCAGTATTTCACATACATGCTGTATGTATATCAGTATATACATATCTCTCTATATGTGTGTGTATCTATGTATATATACAAAAACATGCACAAAAAGTGCCTCTGGCCCTACTCACTCTTCCCTTCTTGCACTCCTCTTCCCACAAAAAAATGTTAGGGTATTTTATGTTCTACCACATATCACAATAAAAATGGCTTTACACGCAGAAATACTGGTGACATTTTCTTGCTTTGTCACTGAAATTAATGTTATATTTTCCAGGTATGACTCAGCTTTACATATATCTCAACATGAGCGGGAAGGTATCCCATTCTTCCCACTCCCACTGGCACCAATCAGTATTCCAAAATAAAGGCTGCTGCACATAAAGAAGTGCAGCTAGAGATGTGTTCACTAGCTGCTCAGTTATGCAGAATGTAAAAGATCAGCTTTTCTCTTTCTACACACTTCTCAGGAGTTATAGTCAACCAAACCATATTTACAATTCTTCTCAGTTCTTTGCATTCATTTACTACGTGTACATTATTCTGGCTTGTATTCAGAGAATGTGTGCTGAATTCTAAACACTTACACTGCTTAATATTCCACTAAAATACCATGTACAGTGATGGTTTCTGAATGCATACATTAGTCAGATTTGCTTCTATATTCATTTTGCACAGCTTCTCCCCCCCCTTTTTTTTTTCCTGCTTTCCCCCACCTCCCAAGCAAAATCAGTGTTACTGGACTGCTAACTCTACTTTTCACCAAGTATTGCTCTGGCTGAAAATACTGGGTGTCAACCAGGCATTTCTCCTTCATCATCCAATTTGTTTTCTTGCCAGTAAGGTTTAGAGCAAGGGATACAAATTATCTGATATAAAATCACTAGCTGAAGATAGCTGTCATGCAAATATTAAACCATCTATCCTATTTGCATATTTGCAGATAACCTGCTAGAGCCATATAAATTAGTTTTAAATAGTTCAATGTATAAGGGAAGCAGCAAAGCATACCATGATAAAACAAGAATCCTGAGGGTTTCTCCATCATTACATTTCAATTTCGGTTGGAGGATGAGCAAATGAAACCTAAATTAAGCTCTTCTACAAAGTTGTATGTTGGCAGAACTTTTACAAATCTTCATTACATTTTAATGATCTGTCATATTTCCAAGCAATACATAGTAATAACTTATGTCTAGATACAATAACTCAGGAAAATATTTTATGAATGAATTAAAAATAAATCTACACACTTTCAGACTAGATAGCAACCAGACATTTTTTTCAGATTCTAAATATGCTATGCTAGCATATTTAAGCTTTTACAGTTTTTTCCATTCAATTTCCTCTTGAATGCTTCTAGAAAAAGTAAAGCCTTGGATGTGCACTGCACGTGTGGTACTCCTAATTTTCAGATGCAAATGAAATCAGCAAAGATATTTTTCTGTCAGTAGAAGTCATTTTTCTAGAGTCTAATATAAGCAAATATTAATTGGATTACACCCTGAAACAAATAGTGCTAGTATTTTCTTAAATATATATAAGTACTGAGTGAATTAGTTATTTACATTTAACAGAAAATATTGATAAATTGGAAAAATAGATGTTCAAAATATAGATGTAATTAGAGAATATTATCTATAATTCAATATCTATATCAGTTATCTATAATTCAGAACATAATAAATAATCCGAATATAACAGGGAATAAATCTTAGAACAGACTTTACCAGTAGTTTTATTCACTCTAAGTGCACTTTTTTTCTTCATTTTCTCAGTATGACCACTTGGATGTAATGACTTAGAGAAGATCCTTGCTCACTTGATTGCCTTCACTCAGTAGACAATTGAATGTGCTAAGCCCTCTAGAGGCTTACAAGGTAGAAGGGAATGACTTGCATGTTATTTTCTGATTTCAATTTCAACCACAGAAACATCTCCCCAGCTGAGTCAGTCATTCATTGTATTTTGGCAGCACCAATAAGCCCTCAGCTTGCTTTGTAATGAGATGATGAGTTCATTTAATAAAGGAAGGAAATAAACTCTCCCTAGATCAGAACCTATTTCCTTTTGTAAGCAGATGTTGGGACAGTAGAAAAACTCTATATTATCTCAAGGGAGTGCTGCATGCCCAGAGAAGCCATCTTATTTCTACAGTCATCGCCAATTCGTTCTCTTTGTTCCTTGTTACCAGCCAAATATGAATTTCACTATGCCAGATGCCACAGGAATGGAATGTTGCACATCCAGCAGCTATCTATTAGTGCAGCCACATTCCAGGGATAACCGGAATGCACAGGTAATGGCTGGTGGAAGCTCTAAAAAGAGTAGCTTCATCCAAGAGGAACTTAACAACAGCTCCATCTGGTACCTCTGCACACTGCTAATTAGCTGGCAGGGCAGTGGGAGCTTGCTGGAACGGCTACTGCATCCCAAAACTTTGCTTAGCATGAACTATAAATTTGGCTACCTACAATTTCACACCCTGGGAGGTGCTCTTGGGATGATTATTGCCCTTGGCAGTTAGCTGCCTCCCTAGTCACAGAATGACTCACTTTGTTATTAAAGCAAATTAAAGAGATTGAGGTTTATTGAGTGTTAGGCAACCCACTAAACAGTGGAATAAGCTTTTCGTGAAGGGTGGGTTTAATGCCAGACTTGGACCAGAATTCAATTTGAACACCCTCCTACAGTTTCCCTAGCAAACGAGAAGTGTGCTGAACTTGCAGAAGGAAGATATTCCCTGGAAGACCCCTTTCCAGTAGTAGTCAATGGCTGTGTGTACACCAGCAGAAGAAAAGGAGAGGGGCAGTCCTGAAGTAAAAATAGAGGAAGCATTCATGATGAGAACAGGTCCTGCCAAACACTATTTTAGTGAAACAGGATCTAATATGCAGTGCTGCCAGAGAAAATATATCCCTGTAGGTACAATTAGGTTCCTGGAACATCCTCATCCCAGCTGAGGATCAGAGTCAGTCAATACAGAGTTGTACTGTACAAAGTAGTCTAAGGACTGACTGCTACTGCCTGGTGGTTTTTAATAGAAATTTGAAATTAAATGGGTAGCAACTATTTAATGGGTGAGGGGAAAAATCTTCCTCAGCCTTCTCAGCATTTCAAAAAGAAAACTAAAGACAGTATAAAAAGAAGGGGAAAATAGAGAAAAAAAAGAGAAAAATAAAAAGGGCAAGGCAAGGCAAGGCAAGGCAAGGTAAGGAAGCAAAACCTAGCAAGACACAAGGTGAATCCTAGTATAAAAAGCATGAAGACACAGGCTGGAATACCTTTACCTCAACATTCTTTTTTATGTGAAAGCCTTCATTCTGGGATTTTTATCATCTGTTATTACTAACAATTTATGTAATACAGGCCCTCAGTTCTGTTTATTATATTCTTAATTTTTCACAGCAAAATTTAACACCTGACCTTGTATGTCAAGCATCCACTATATTTTCACATACTCAAGCATGACTGATAAGAAACTATAAAAGGAACAGGGAAAAGAATTCTCTGTATTAACGATATAGCTATGTTAACTGTATAATATATCATTTTATACTACTTATTTTTAAAAGTTATGTTTATTAAAAACTTTTACATTTCAAAGCAATGAAATCTAAACACTCATAAGTGAAAAAAGTATTTTGTATTCTTTTTAAAAGAGATATATATATATGTAGGGGAAACATACTTTAGAAACTAAATAATTCATTTTCTGAATTAACATCACCAAAATCTAAGAGGATAGAAACAGACAGCAAATATATTAATATTTAATACGGGATACCAGTAATCCCACCTTTCAGTCTCCAGAATAATACTAGAATGAATGTTTACAAGCAAATTGTATGCAAATAGAAAATTAATAAGGTTACAAAAAGCACAGCACATGTGAATTAATCAGGACAAAAAAGCATCATGCTAAACAGCTTTCTTTATGACAGGTCTACTGTATTAGTTAGGGGGAAATGTTACTTTTTTATATAACTAAATTGAATAGAAAGTGCAGTTAAAAAATCCAGTAACACTGACTTGAAATGCATTGTACATACCTTAGAAAGTAAGTAAAAAAAAAATTTTATCTATTTTAGGTCTGTCATGAAATCAATCAGATGAAATTCAGCAAAGATAAATGTAAAGATCTACTTTTGGAAAGGTGGTAACAAAGGCAAGAATGGAAAATGAGCAATTACAGATTGGGCTGAAATCCTGCAAAAAGGAGCTAGATGTTGAGTAGATAAAATAGACTGTGAGTCAAAAAGTGCAATGCTGTTCCTTACCATCATGTCAGGTAGCTATCATTGTGATATATAGCAACAAGAATGCAAGAATGTTATGTATGACACTAATGACAGCTACTCTGGTCTACTTATTCTAGGGAGCTATCATTTGGAGTACACCTTCAGTTTTGGGTGTAGCAGTTAATGATTCAAGCAAATTTATAGAAGAGAAAATATGTTGCATCCCGAGGAGACACTGAATCTATATACTCTGCTTTAATCCAAAGAACACTGCAGTTTTCTGTAATGAAAGTGGAAAAATCGCTGTCTTGTGGGATCACAGGTGAAAAATTAAAGACTACTGCAATTACACTAAAGAGGGTAAAGGCTGCCCTGTAAAGGCTATAAAATCTTTCATGGAAGTTTTAAAACTACAAAATAATTAACAGTAACAGGGATGATCTAAGCACATTTAATAGTACTTCAAAGCGGGAAGACAGATAACACGATCCTTCAAGGTTCCTTTCAACTCTCCACTTCTTTTATCCCAAATATACACATCATACATGCTTAATTGTAAGTGCAGTGAGTTTCATTACTGCACATGATCTAACGAGTTCTATAACTCCTCAGAGATTTTGTAACAAATAAAGCGAATTTGATGGCAGAAAAAGCCATAAACTTTTCAAAGATACAAAGAGACACAAAATTCATGTTGCAGAGTCTGTTGGTTTTTTCCCCTATGGATTTGAATATATGTGGTTTTTACTAATTTTTGTTATTTCCTTATACTTTTTCCTTTTGAAATGCCTAGTCTATAGCATCTCTGAATACAGGTCTTCTGTTAACTGTTCTTGGTTAGAGATACTGAAAAATACAAAGCAATTCTTTATGTGTTTCATATACAATTCTCCTTATATTGAGAAAGATAGAAATAAGTTGCATATGTTCTCAAATGAAATTATTAAACCAATCATACTGTTAGACACCATTTAAAACACTCAGAAAGTCCTTTAAGGTCCTTTTGACCAAGATCAGACTACTTAAAAATTAGTTTCTGTGATCCCTGTTGTTCCCAGTAAAGTCTCTAGGGCCAGAAGAAATACAGTCCATAGACAGGCTGTACTGAATTTGTCTGTTCACACCCAAACTGTCTAATACTACTATAAAATGGCATGCTAACCAAATATTTTTCTTGCTAGATGTTGCAAACACACAAAAAATGTGCAAAGGGCAGCATGTGCTCATGCTGTTTTCAGATTTACTATCTGGATGAACAGCAAACGCTGTCTCCAAGAATACACGAGCACTCCAAAAAATAATAATCAAAAACATAACAAGACTCAATTTGTTCAGCAATAAACATCTAGATTATAACATCCTGGAGCACAAATTGTGCAATTATACTGTGTTGAAGAACACCACATGTACTTTTTATAGATAAATAATAGTATTCAAAACTAAAACACAGCAATTTTATTTTTGAGTGTTTGATCAACACATTAGATCCTATCTTGCAGTAGTTTTCTTCTGATCTCTTTTCCACATAAAATCTGCTTCTCCAGTGAACACATAAGGAGCAGAATGATTCAGCTAGCCAGTCACCTGCGTCTTGCTCTAAAACAAATTTAAAAAATAGTATGGTCCAGAAAGCACCCTCTGAAATTTTTGTCTTCTTGAGAATTCACAGTTCCAGTGTTCAAAAACACACACTCAGGACCCACTCCTAATCATTATGTACAATTCCAACAGCTAACAAGGTATCTAATGAGTGACCTACATGTACAATTACCTCATTTGCAAACATACAAGATAATTTATAGTGTAAATTAGCCAGAGATTTCTATGTATAAAATTATGCACATGCATTTTTTAATCCGGGTTCACCTGGATTCAGCTTCTCTTCTTGAAAGTCAAATCAGATTGGAGGGCCTAAGTTCCACCAATTTCACAAGATCACTGATGTTTCTTTCACATAATGTAGTATACATTGAATTCATACATATAATGTAGTATATGTGTTTTATAAACTAGGTTATATTTTAAAAAAACCCAAATCATGCAGTCTTTGAAAATAAAGAAAGTACACTGGAGACAAAACAAATATTATTGGATCAATTATAACAACATAATGAATGCAAGAAAACCAATTTTCTTATACTAATTTAAAATAATATTGTACTAGGTGGAAAATAATGCACACTTGCTCCAGAACCACACATTATATTAATGAGTTCTCTAAAAAAAAAAAATACTGTGTTTCTGGTGTTAGTTTTACAAATGATATGATTGATTTCTTATAATACAAAATATTTATAAAAGAAATGAAGCTTAAATATTAAGCATTAAAATGCAACTTATTGTGAAGCCTTGTTTAACATGCACAAAGAACAGTATGAGTATGAAGCTGAATCTTCCACACGTTTAAAGCATTATTTTGCTGGTAGCAACTGACCACCCATTCCAGGAATCTCTTAAAGAAACAAGAAAATTGTAATGCTAGGCAAAGAAATATCATTTAATAGCTGGTGATTTTAAATGCTAGGTCCTTTCTATTCTACCATTCCATTCAAATTTAACATAACAGCTCATTCCAGACTGAATTCTTATACAGTGCATACTACAGTGTAAGGCCCCAAACAACTTGCTCGACGAAGTTTTTAACAGGGTTTACAGTTGTTCATGTACTCTGAGTTGGACACGTGGGAGAAATACCAACAAGATATTCTCAAGAGGTCAAAATAAAAAAGATTGTACCGGTAACTTTAGAAAATCAGAGAACTTTGGCAACATTCAATCAACATAAAACACTTCCCAAAGCATTAACTTGGCCCATTCAACCTAGCAAATTTTAAGCCTGTTCGATTTCAATTTACTCAATAATTCCATGAAGAGGTAATTAGAAGAAGAAGGAAAAAAAAGAGAGAAAGACAGAAAAGATTTTTAAAAGCACGCATACAGCTGCCAGCTCCTGGGTTCCAACGATGATACAAACTCAGAGAAGAGGTGGGGTCCAAAGAGCATAATGGCCTCATGTTTGGCCTTAAACACCCCTTGGCCTTCCTGGGCCCTTCCCCTGGGTGGGACTTCCTGTCATTTGGCCACCCAGGAGCTGGGTTAAGAGCTCCAGTGCTGGAGTGTGGGGCATTCTCTCCGGCGTGCCAGTGATCGGCACCACTTCCAGGCTGGGCTACAGGCTCTGGGGTGGAGAGTGTCAGGCAGGTCACTGCCTCACCATGGCAAGGCCTGACGTGCCCCCTCCCACACACACCTGCATCCCAAAATGTCTTGAGATGTAATTCTTTCCAGTCTCCCACATACAGCTGCAAAGGAAATTTCTGCACATATACCAGGAACTGTCTAAGGCTGATTTGCAACATCGGACTCCCCAGGAAAGTGGTCACAGCACCAGGCTGACCGAGTTCAAGAAGCACTTGGACAATGGTCTCAGGGACATGGTGTGACTCTGGGGGATGGTGCTGTGCAGGGTCAGGAGCTGGAGTCGATGATCCTTGTGGGTCTCTTCCAACTCAGCATATTCTGTGATTCTGTGATCTCTGGGTTTGAGCACTTCGATATTTGAAAGTGCATTTCATTCAGTCAAAGTGAAAATATTAGCTTTGTGTTGGCAGCTTTTACATGGAGAGCAAATACAGATCTAAGAGACCTCAGTCCATCTGTCAATTTTGTTTAAAACTGATGGGGTAGAATCTGTTATCTTATTATCTGTATCATCCACCTATACCATACTATCATCAGGTCACAAGAGATTTAGTGTTACATCTAAGTGTTTAGATACTAGGTGAAAATTCAATTAACATGTCCTTAGAAGGAAGCGAATACATACAAAAGTCTTAAGTCATATTTTAACAAGCTTACAACTGGTAGATATTCTCCACACATGTGAAAGAACAGTACCATTACTGGCAAGGTGGTCACACATAAGGGCAGAGAAAAGATTACAGATAATCAATACATAGTTCCAAACCAAGAAAAAGTAAGATGTGTCACTCTTGTTTTGACAGTGTGTGGCTTTTGGGGTTTTTTTCGGAAAGGAAAATAAACATACCAAGAAAGTAAATACCAGGAAGCTAATAGATCTGAGACACCAGAACATAAATTGCAGTACAGTTTTATGTACTGAAATTAACTCAGTACAGAGAAGCTATTTTCTTCCAACATCTCTGAAGCAGCTAACCCATTAACCCATGCAAAAGTTCTGCAATTAATAATGCACTTTCCTAGAAGATTTGTCAAAACTAGTAGCATATGACTCAAGAAATGTCATGTGCATACAACAGGAGGAGAAAGATAAAGTCAAGTACAAAGCATTAGCTTAATAGGTTAAAACTGGCTTTGAAAGACAGAATAATTTTTAAAAAATGAAGCCAAGGAGAGGAAAGAACAATAAAAAAGGCAAGTAGCGATCTGTGATAAATGAGCACTGATAGCTTTTTGTTATAACCTATTTCCCAAATTAGGGAATTCAGTAAATACATCTAACTGGACTTCAATGAAGAATTTATGTTGTTACATGGAAAAAAAAACAGTCAAACAAGAGAAAATGAAGGACAGGTACTAGATTGACAAGGGGGAAAGAATTGAGCTGGATCAATGCAATGAAGCTCAATAATATAAAAATGTATTTCAAGTCATGTACCTTGCACCTATATCTAAGATTTTCCACATTTTTCAGAAAGCTCCCAAAGCGCCCTGTTTATAGATATACATTTGGTTATAACTAAGTCATGGATGAAATCGTATCTGTCTCCCTTTTAAATGTAAAGGATAAATACTGTTTCGGAAATCATAGGTAATACAATGCTTTGCTTATATCGTACCTCAATCAAATCTTCAGTCTGGACATCTCTGTTCAGGAAAAGACGTTTAAACTGGGGTAATTGCAAATGAAGTTTACTAGAAAGATGACGGGAAACTCTGTGTCCAGGGCTTATTATTGGCAATTTGTCCTGTTATAACAAATGTAGGAGAGACACAAAAACTGAGGAGGAAGTAAATATATTTAAACTCAATAACAAACAAATAACTGAACATGAATTGCCTATTTAAATTTATAATTTTTATTCCAAATCAACAACAAAGTTGAGTGGAGAAACACAAAAGATCCAGAATTTCTTTGACTTTTCTGTTTCTATTAAAAGATACTCTGCAAAAGTATGCTGTCATAATAGAACATCTGACACCACCTCACCAAAAGTCAGTCACATTAATGAAAGCAGTAAAAACAGTAGAGTTACCTGAATCTGTTGAAGGAAAATAATTGTGTCTCAGCCTAAATGTTCAATTTAAAATCTGATACAATGCCATAAAGTGTTTCTTCACCAAAGAATGAAAAAAATATGACAAGAACATGTTCATTTTAGGCAAATGAAACAGTTAAAATGCTGAAGTTGTACCGATTTTTTTTCTGATGATAAAACAACAACATCTTACATATAGTCGTCTTGAATGCTGCGTAAAAGGAGGCAAAGTTATATTTTTGCTGGTTTTTTGCGGTTGAAAAATCTTGAACCTACTGAAATAAGTGAGTGAGGAGTAAGTTCAACAAGATTCTGTTCCTCTCATGCAAATCTTTATATAACCATCACTGACCTAACAATAAATGTGCTTAAATATTTAAGAATTTTCCGTGTTAACTTAGCAATAACATTGTGATTTTAACAAGGTTACAACAGGAGAAATAATTAGTGAGTTGGTGAAGCTGTCATCCTAGACAGGTTTCTATCTAAATTTTTTATGTCATCTGTTTCAAACTTACTAGGTCTTTTAATTAGAAGAATTTAAGAATGTGGAATTATACACAAGTGAAACTGTCTAGTTTGGTCTCACCCAAATGTCACAGACAATACAGGAGTTTCCCCATAAGTGACTGTTGAAGTTGTATGTCTGTATTGTTTTTAAAACTCACTTATAAAATTCTCTCTTAAATGTTATTTTATATTGGAAAATCACACTCCACTCTTTCCTACTTATATCAAATTATACTAATCCAGGTGTAATTTTGTTCTGTATAAAAAGACATATAGTAAACCTGAACTGATTTACTGAGCAGAAAAGCAGTCAGGAGGAATGAACGGAATTGTTTGATTCAGGTGCTGTGCTGCATAAAGTTTGAGGGGAAGTTTGTTATGAAAAAATGAGAATCTACACCAAAGGACAAATCATTCTTCATGTGGGTGAAACAAAGAGGATCCAACCAGACATATAGGCATTTCCTCAATCTGTTCTTCTTTGATATGAATGATTAAACTTTAAGTACTTGTCCTGGAAAGATAGCACCGGTGGCTTAATTTTTGTGAATAAAGTGAAAATTCCAAAATTCAGCACACGACTTAAGACATTTAGGCAGACTAACATACAGTTATAAAGTTTACTCTGAGGACTTGCTACCAAGAAGCTTATTAATGTCTTGTTTTTACCTTTATGCAAATATTCATTACAAAGTGTAAAGGTCTCTATTCCTCTAATATTCCTCTCTATTCCTGTAGAAATCCCAGTAGACTTACTTAGTTCTAACAGAATAAATTAAAAAAAACCAACAAAAACAAAACCTAAACAAACAAAAAAACCAAATAACCAAACCCTCTTTTGCATAGGAATCTATTTTCTTTATGAACAATACCCATAGATATGCTGTCCACTGAGATGATAAACCTAAACAGCAAATGGTGAATGTGACTTATACAGAAAAAATCTGCTAGTATAAAGGCAGAAGAGGCCTTCTGCCAACTCAGTTGCCAAACTTTTGGAAGACCCCACCTTCTCTGCAGGGAAATTGTGACCTTGAATGAATATATATACTGAGATTAGCTCAGTTGGTTAGGGCATGGTGTTAATAAGCCAGGGTTGTGGATTCAATTCCTGTATAGACCATTCACTTAAGAGTTGGACTTGGTGATCTTTGTGGGTCCCTTCCAACTCAGAATATTCTGTGATTCTATATAGTGATCAATAACACTTATTTAAACTAGCTTCGCTTGTACAGTTTTAATTTTTTTAGGCTCCAAGAACCATTTATACAATTGCAGCTGATGCATTCTGTTCCTGTCTTTTCAAGACACTGTAATGATGTCAAGGTTATTTGATTGCAGACAGTTTCTTAATGATTAGTAACAATTATTTCATTAATTTCTGATGATATCTACTTTCAGCTACTCTTTAATGTTGCCGTATGTTTGTAAAGGGTGTCAAAATAGCAACAGAGTGTGCTTGTCAATTCTGTTATCATCTTTAAATACTGGAATAGTGTTGAGTAGATCTTATCTGCTTTACTAGGAAAGATGTATAATGTATGGGAAAGGTATAAAGAGGAAGGCTTTTTGATATTATCACCACTGGTCTGCTCAGTTCGAAAATTCCCCTTCTGCATCACTTGTCAAGAATTTCAGCCTCAATTACATGATTTTTTTTTCTATTCGTTAGACTGAAAAGAGTGAAGAATGTTTTAGTCCTTCTCACGAAACAGAACCAACCACTGTGATTGTCCACCAATGGGTGAATTTTAGCAGCTGTCCTCCTGGATGTAAAATTTGTACATCACCTAAATATTTTCATCTATTCTTTTAACCTTAGGGTAGATATGTTAGAATCTGTCAAGTGTTGGCTCTGTTAAGTGTATAAGACATTTCATTGAAGTCCATCTGAGCATTTGAAGGCTTTCCCATCCCAAACAAGATTGTGCTATGTAGACAAAACCTATCTGCATGACTCATGTAGGTTCTGGAAGCTGGGCTAGTAACAACTAGAATTAAGGTAGCAGACAGGGAGGAATCTTCTACAAAATCAAAAAAATGTTATCATCTTCTATGTTATCAAATTTATAGAGATGATCTGGATAGCCTTAAGTTCCAAATTATGTTTTATCCTACAGGGTTCAGAAGTGTGTCAAATGAATTTCAACGCACGCTGAGAAGTACTTTGATAGGATAGTTTTACACATTCTTGAATAAGAGCTTGTTGTCTTTGAGAGGTTTTGATACTCATATTTGACCCACAAATGCAACAGAAAATGAAAATAATACAACAAATCAATACCTAAATTCACACAAGAAATATTGTGAACTTTAGACAAGTAATGAGATACTTAAATGTTGCCAAAGCCAGAAACAGCCAAATGCAATTATTAAGAAAATGCCAAAAAACCAAACAAAAAAAATATTGGGGCATAGAGAAATAGTGTAATTGTATTCTATTTCATGATATGGTATGGAAGCAAAGAAGAAAGCATGAGAACTGCAAGACCAGAATATAAATTTAGCTTCTAGTACTCTCTCTGAATCCTGAAACTTTCCATGTCAACCATAACCTAAAGCAATTAAATTAATCCTCTGGTCTTTTCCACAATCAGCGCAATTTCACCAACCCCAGTACTACACTGAACTTTTAGCTTCAGCACAGGTGATTAAGAACTGAAGTGTGTTTGCTGCACATCTGAACCTGAGGCTAAGAATTAGCAGAAAGACACTGGCCTTCACCCATATTTCTATGCTAAGTGTGAGATAGAAAGTGGTCAGTAATAACTTGATATCTGAAAGCTTTGAAATCTGTTTTTTCCAACATTTGCTTTCAACAAAACATTTGAATCTTACCTTCTTGTAAGAGTTTATGTCAATTAAAACTCATTGTCTTCTAATGCTGCTAGATGCCTTAATTAAACGAACACACAAGAACATAATTTCCAGTTTTCCTTACTCTCATAATAGACAATATAGTTACGAAACCTAATTATCAATTTTCAAGCGTGATCATTGCACATGTGGGATAGGTTTCCTTTTCATTGCTCTGTTAATTGGATGCAGATATTTTGTTTAATTTGTTTTCTACCCATAAGGGATGAAGATTATGTTAATGAGAAGCTAAAATCTCACTGAGTTGAGAAAAATTGATTGCAGAGTTTCAGAGAAAGTTATATTCCTTTTTTTGGTTTTGTTTTTGGTTTTGTTTCATCCTGGGTTGCTTCTCTGTCTTGAATAAAACTGTTTTCAGAATAATGATACAGCCCTTTAAAAGAATATAAGAATCTTCAGTACAGAGTACTGGGTAGAATATGATAGCCACACCTTGCCCAGACACAGCAAGGGAGCAGAGAAATAAAGGTGGAAAAGAGACAGAGAGAGAACAAAGAATGTTGCCAGTTCTTAGATCTCACATTGGTCCTGCTGAGTGGGTGGTCCGGAGCTGGGGTAGTGAGACAAAGAAAGAGAAACAAAAAGAGGAGAAAGAGAGAGAGAGTGAGACCAATCTACTTCCTTTTATAATTAACATGGTGTACGCCTCTTATTTTGCACCTTTTGTTCGCATATGTGCCACCAGCTTTTTTGAGGCCTCCTCCAGGAAGTGAGTCAAGGGGGATTTAGGGGGCACTGAGCACCCATCTCAAGGAGGTAAGGGAAGGTGGTTCAGAGGAGCACCTCTCCACCTCCGTGGGACCCTCTCTTCTAATAACAACTTTCCCCTCGCAACAGTCAGAATGTTTGAGACAAAACATGTTTTCACCCTGTCCGCCACACCTAGTAATCCTTCTCTACAGAAAGGCTACTGTATATATTTTGACTATTAGACAGTCCTGAGACAGCAAGAAAAGACCTAACTTCAAGTTGATAATTTAAAGGAATGAAGACTTTGACTTTATCTACAGACAGATTTCTTCTATAACAGATCACTTGTTATATGTGGAGAATATGATTCCTGTGCCTTGAAAGGAAAATGTACGCAAAAGTAAAGGAACGAGCTTACTCAAGTGGAGCTTTTGATGTCTCGAATCAAAAATGATCATATAAATCCACTGGTTTTGATGACCAACAGTAGAGAATTACCATATTGTAAGCACAAATACCACTGTAAAGAGCGTTTAATCAAAAAAGTTTTGGGGATCAAAGCCCTACTACCTGAGTAAAAATCAAGATCCAAAATAATACTCTGCAAACTAATGTTTTACTAAAAGGTCCAAAGCACTAATTTTAATTACAGAATTTTTACTCCATGCTAAACCATTATTTAGGGTCAATTAGAGACAAAAGTAATTTCTCTAACAATTTATTTCCTTTCTGCAATGTTTAAAATCCTAAAAACAAGGCAATCAATTCTACCCTTAACCCCCCAAAAAGCCAAATACAAGCCAGCAATTTCGTTCTTATTTGCCATAAAAATAAATTAATAGGAACAAGCTCCTTTGCAAGACATCAAAAGTAATTCCTTCAATTATTTCTTTCCAGTATGCAATAAAAATTCGTTAAGCTCATCTTCGTTCTGAAATTTCAAAGCAAATAAATTTATTTTAGTTCACAAACAAGTTAATTAGCTCAGGTCCTGTTCCTCAAAGTTTTTCTAAGACAAATTCATCCCTTAATTGAATCTACATGCCTTCCTCCATCTTTTAAAAGCTATAAATTTGTGTCTTGCATCATTTGAGATGCTGGCCATGACCAAAGGGCTAGATCCTGACATGGCACTTGCTGTGCACCAAGGGATTTACAAGCATCAGTCACATTTCAGAATTAGCCCCAAACTAAGCTGTTCCTCACAGCTGCTGTAGTCTCAAAGCAAAATTTACAGTAATAATTGCTCTAGGTTGCACAAGTAATCAGCAAAGCAAAACTGAATGTTTCTATCTCCTGTTCTGTTGTGTTGGCATTGGTGATGTGCAGGCATCAGCATTGCAAGTCACACTGAGATATTAGCATGAACTACAGGTGGGTTAATTTTGCCTCTCAAATACTTCACAGAAAAAAAGAACCTATTCATAAAAGTTACAAGACCTTGTAATGTTTTTGCTATTTAAGCCTGATATTACACGTATCTATTTCCCTATCAAAATGAAACTTTTGCGCTTTTCTGTAGATGATGAGGGACTAAAACTTTGCCTTTCAGAAAGTCATTCCTGTTGCTTTAATACAGGTTTAATGACAAGATGATTAAAGCATATAGAAAGACTCAGTCTTTGAAGAGCATATCTGTACCCTTTCCTGAAAACATCTGTGAGCCCTCAGGCTACTGCTTCAGGACTCTGCAATCAAGCACCAAAAGATGAGCGTCACTGTCTCCTCTCCACAGTTGGCCTTCCTCTTGCTTGAGAATGCAAACACCTTACTATGAAAAACTACTACAGAGGTGCAAATTGAACTAACAAATATTAATGGAGTCTCGCGTTCTTCGTGGATCATGATTTTCAGAAAGTACTAACTCTGAAAAAAGTCGCCTACTAATTGAAGGCAGTGAAAGTTAAGAATATACATTTGAAGGCAAGAAAAAAAAATGAGCATCATTCTTCCATTTTAGCAAATGGTTAGTCATGGACAGTGTTAGAAAAACACGAAAAACAAAGTTAATAAAAGTTACAGTGAAATGAAACAGAGAATTCAAATGCTATTTTACTTAAATTTTAGGCAAGATTATAATAAATTTAAAATAATCACATTAAATTTCAATCCAATAAATTTTTTCCTCCACATTCCTTTAAAATTCATCTTTCTTTCAAATATACATGAGCTGGTGATATTGTGTGGTTAAAAGGGATTCAGCCTTCCTTCTCTCTTTACTCTTTTAACTTAACATTGTCAATAAATGATTCTCATCCTGTCATCAAACAATAAGAGATCTGAAAAACAGAAATAGCAGGATCAGTGAAACTGTCCAGCTGCAGACAGAACCCTTGAAAAGCTCTGTCCACAATTGTTTTTGTTAATGCACTTCTCTATCAGGGCCAGAAAGCTAATATATTCCCCAAAGTTATTTTCCATTTATAAACAATTAGGCATTAGGTCTAGCCTTGCAAGGTCAAGGAATGATGGATCTCATGTCCACACTCCAGTGACTCAGAATTCATTTCTGTACCAAACTTTTCTTCACAGGCAGCTCTGGGGACAAAACATGTTCAGTGCTCAGAAAAGTAAGGATACCTACAGCCCTTTGTGCCACTGTTGAAGCAATACGCCTCCCGAATGTTATGGGGTTTACAGTTCCTCTGTGTCTTTAAACACCTTTCTGATTATCCTGGCTAATAAGAAAGTCACCTTTAACCCATCACTACTGAAGTTTATTCTGAAGTCATCAGAAAAGAAACTGAGTCACTATGATAAAAAAACCTTGACGGAAATTTGATTGCCCTGGCAAATTGATTGATGTATGGAGTATTATTCTAACCGAGAATACTGAAGACGGTAATGTGTTGAGAAGTCAAATAGACAACCTAGGAAAGAGATCTGCTGTAGAAAGATTGATGGGAATTTTTGAAGGCATGGCAATAAGACAAACTAATTTTTATTATTTGCACTGTATTACAATATTTTGTAATATAGTATAACAATTCTTTCTGATGAAGTTGCACTCTCTTCCTACTTCTACTGATTGAAAGCCAAGGTTACAGTGGACTGATATTTATCACATTGCAATGCCTTCTACTCAAACTCTCACACTGATTAATGAGCTATCTAGTAATCATTTCACCCAACACTGAAATCTGGTTACTTTTTCTGCACAAATCAACTCTGTGACAGTAAACAAAAGCACTAGACTGCTGCTTGCTGGGGCTCTTAGCCAGGATGTTGTGGAGACTGTCAGGGCCTGTCTAATCCTTTGACAATCTGCTCTGCTTTCAGGTGGGCCCAGGTAGTGTTTTCCTTACTCCATCTGCTGAGGGAAAATGGTTGTTAAGAGGAAGACACTGATACTGCATGTCATCAATTGGTTGCAGAGCTGGTATCAGCAACAGGGGTTTGGTTTCCATGCCTGTGACATACTGCTTAAGCATAAACATTTTCTTGGGAGAGACGAGATCCAGCTCAGTAAGGAGGGCAAAGCTACCTTTTGCAGCAGGATCACTGATCTGGTAAGATGGGTTTTAAAGTGGGAATGAGGGCAGGGAGAGAATTAGCAGCAGCCTCCTGATGCAGGGATGTACAAGGTTGATAAGGAAAGAACCTAGAGAAACTTGAAGGAGAACAAACACAAAATCAATAAAACTGGGCCTAGCAGAGATTAGCTCAAGTATTTTCATATAAGTGGCTAGCAGCTACCATTATGAAGAGAAATAAAACCAAAAAACCCTGTTGCAACCCTTCCCGGAAGGTGAGGGTAACCCACAGTCTTGTTAATAGATCCCTTGGGGTGGATTATAGTGAAAAGACACTGAATGATCGATGTTTATAACTATATATGTAGAGTTTATTTTAGAAGAATTTGGTTGCAGTTGAAAGCAGTTATGTAGCTGTTTTGATTATTATTATCTACAGTAATATAGCAATAATATGTATAAGGAAGGAAAAGAAAGAAAGAAAGAGAAAGAAAGGATAAGAATAGAAAGGCATCACCACCTGTGGATCCAGTGACAAGACTTGATTGTTGCCATTTAGTCGTCTCTTGGTCGAAGATACGGTCACAGTCTTGATTCATCAGAGACTGGGGAAAGCCCACGAAACATAAAGGTCATTGAGTTAATACACATTTAGCTTTAGGTGGAAACACCCAGGTTCCTCCCCTGGGAGCAGAGTTTTTACTCTGTCTGTTGCATTATTTTGAATTTTGCACAGTTCTCTGGTGGAAGGTTCCAGAAATGAGTCAAGGTAGTGCTTCAGGAATCTTTGGTAGTTTATGATGCCTTCCAAGACATGACTGCTGCCTCTCACTTCAGCATGGCTCAGCCCCATCAGAAAGGATGAATACTTCAAGCCCATTTGTGAATATCCCATAAAAATGTAAATCCCCCAACACCTTCCCTGAGGGAGTAGAGGGCAGGAAGTTTTACGTCTAAGCCAGTCATCAAAGGGAGGACATGTATGATAAAAGCACTATCCCATCTCTGCAGGGTCTCTCTGCAGGGTCTGCTTCTTACTAGTCGTCTCCCTTATCTGGCTCAGAACCCAGCACAAAAATCTCTCCTGCTGCTCCTAGGTTTGCAGGAAGTGCAAACTGGGCCTCAGCAAATCACCTTGCCACCTCCGCAAATGACAGAAAGTTTCAAGTCATTAACCATTAACATTTCAGTCTCTCACCAACCCAAATGTAAAACAGGATAGTTTTGGGAAATCAGCATGCAGGAGTGTCTCTTTGAACTGTCTGCACACTAATGCACACAGCATGGGGAATGAGTACAAGGAATTAGAGATCTGATGCAGGTGCAGGGCTGCAGTCTTGCTGGGATCACAGAGATGTGGCGGGACAGCTCATGGGGCTGAAGTGCTGCAATGGACAGATTTGAGCTCTTTAGGAAGGACAGAATGGGGAGTTTTGCTTTATGTGAGAACAGCTGGAATGCATGGAATTCTGTGACTTGGATAAGGAGCCAACTGAAAGCATAAGAATTCACAAGTGAACCATATGGATGACAATGTCGTGAGTGTCTGCTGTAGACTCTCTGATCAGGAAGAACAAGTGGATGATGCCTTCTACATACAGCTAGAAGTAGCCTCTTGTTCACAGGCCCTGGTCCTCCTGGGGCACTTCATCCACTCTGTTATCTGCTAGAGGAAAAGCAGAGCAGGACACAAATGATCCAGCAGTTTCTTGGACAGCATCAACAAAAACTTCCTGGTGGAAATGACAGAGGATCCAACAAGGAGATGTGCTTTGCTGTACCAAGTACTCACGGACAAGAAAAAACCGGTTGTAGTGTGAAACCTGTTTGCAGTATTTAACAAAAGTATTTATAAGACTTTATCAAGAGTCATGTATACCAGTGAGCAGGAAATAAGATTAAAATGTCAGGACATGGAGGAACAAGTGGCTACTAAGAAAACCCCAACATAATAAAAAGGAAAAGAAAGAAGGCCAAAGCAAGGACAAATAATTGGGGAGGATCATAGAGACATTGTCTGAGCATGCATGGCTACAGAAACCAAAGCCTACCTGCAACTGATACTGGTAAGGGGTGCCAAAGACAACAACAGCTTCTCTAAATCAATAAATGAGACTGAGAATATTAGTGGAAATGTAGGCCCATTGCTGAATGTGACAGGAAGTCTGATGACACAGGTTATGAAAAGGCAGAGATAATGAATGCCTTCTTTACCTCAGACTTTACAAGCAAGCCTGGCCTTCAGCAATTTCAGAGTTGAACCACATGGACTCCAGACTACTCTTCCAGCATCAGCCATTCTGTGATTCTGATTCTGTAAGTGTTAAAGCAGTGAGATAGAAATTAGGGAGCTCAGCGTGGCTTGGTTTACCCCAAGTGATGCAAAATTAAGGTTTTACCTTTTTTCTCTTATATATTCTCTGTACTTTTTACACAAATAGTTGTAGCTTTGCACCCTGTTATTGTACTATAGCTAGTTTTCCCAGTACTTTTCCCTGCCCTGACAGGCAGGAAGGCAAAACACATTCCAAGGCCTCTTGGTTCTCTGGTCTTGGGACCAGCTCTTTGAGACATATTTTTATAAACAAAGTTCTCATCTGGGGGGGTGGGGGTGGGGTTTAGAAGGGATTAGAACGAGGGGGAAATTACCTCACAAATTACAATTCTAATTGGTGATTCTTGTCAGATATGCTAATTTGCAAAATCTGTAAAAATTGTATACACATCACATGGGTGTGCATTTTCGGCATTTCCACCTGATGAATTGTGCACCTAAGGATCCTTATAAAGGTAACCCTTTTTTATCACCTTAACTCTGTCTGGCTGATGATTTTAGGGTCAGCAAGATAAGGCATCACAAGTACAAAACTGATTTTAGAAAGTACATACCAGCTATATGTGTGACATGGGGTGACTGACTGTGGGGTGTGGTTGGACCTTAAAGAGTCCTGAAAAGAGATGCCACCTGTCAGGGCCACCAAACACTTGGCAGTTTCACCGTGTGTGCAACACATGATGCCACTGGCCCCATGTTTCTTTACAGTGACAAAGACTGGTGCAAAATGTGGAGTGAACTGGGTCATCAGAGACCAGTGATTGTGATTTGTGAATTCTTTGCAATTGTAAGAAACACTGCCTGCCTTCAGTTTCCTTCCAGTTTCCAAGATCTGTGCTGGAAAAGACACTGGCAACCTGTATCTGGTCAATGTAAATCCAAATTACTGCTTTACAAGATTCATTGGCAGAATTTTGGATTAACCCTGCTGTCAATAGAGTGATAGGAGAGTGCAGCACGTAAAACAATATCAATATGTAATTCAGACACTGACTTATAATTTCCAAAAGATTCTGGCACAATGGAAACAAATCTACAAAGTCAACCTATGCCATGCTGCCAGTAGAAAGGACACAACGGGACAAGGTAGAGAACAGGAATAATCCATGCAAAAAAAGTGTGTTGCTTTTGCACAACTGAATGATTAAAGGTATCTTTTTGCTAGGATGGCACACAATTATTACAATGGAATTTTATCAACTTTTCTTCATGTATACATCCTAAGCCAGAAACACACCAGAAAATATTTTTTTCCTTATTTTATTTTTACTAACGCTGCATTTGTCAGTCTTTACAATGACCCAGCAGACTTACAGCAGCAGTTCTTGTTATTACTTGATATTGAAAGAGAAGCCAGAGACATAACCCTGTTAAATTTGCATTCAGCAACTGTGTTTCTTACTTTCTGATATTTACTCTCAATGCATTTTCAATGCTGACAAGCCCATTTTTCATCCTTATGTTGAATGATTAGTATTTATGAAAATGAACATGTAAGATACACATTTTTTTGTACCTGGCTTCATTTGTCAGGAGATGAGATCATTCAGTGCCATTAGGGTGATGACAGAGACTGATGGTAAACAATCATACCAAAGGATTATTATAGTTTCTTTTTAGTATTGGCCTACATTATACAGTCAGTTGCATTAGCTAAAGTTTCTTTGGGAGTTATAATAAAGAAATATCAGTTATATGGAGTTCACCATCATCTAGATTTTCTTATTTCCAGGAATGAATATACAAAGACAGAAGAGGGAGAGAAAGGGAAGGGAAGGTTCGGGAAGGTTCGAGAAGGTTCGGAAAGGTTCAGGAAGGTTCGGGAAGGCAAGGCAAGGCAAGGCAAAAAGACACGCCAAACCAAAATTCAAACTCAAATATCAAGGAAAATTCATGTTAGTTATCCTTAAAACAATGAAAGTCCATGTTATAACTTGCTTGTAATATCTTTAACTGCTATTACATTGTGGAAACTCTTGAATTTTCTGTCTTTTCTTAGACTTACTGCTTTCAATTGTTTTTGTTGGGATCAGAATGGAAATTAAAGTCTGATAATAGAGCCAATCACAACAGAAACCAACTTTTGACAATTTAGTTTGAGAAGTAAAGCAATAAATTCCGGAGATTTTCAAATAATCTAAGCATTGTCAAAGCATAATGAAATATTTTACGAGAACCAAAATTCTGATTTTAAGCTCAGATATAACTTCATTAGATTTCTTATTATCTCTTTTTTAAAAAATATTTTTTTTCTATCAAATAACTGTCATTTAACTTACATCTTTGTGAAAGAAAAATGCTCATAATCCAACATTAATTGTTCTACAGTAAGAAGAGGGAATAAAAATCATGGCAGGTCCCAAAAGGAATTCCATAATCTAGCCTGAAATACCATCATATTGGGCTTCTCTATATGAAAGTACACTAGAGATTACCTGACTCACAGTTTAGTCTCTCTCTGTTGCTCTCTTCTACCTAATCCAATTTTGGTGTCACTTCATTTTCTCTAGCCCCTCACGTCTTTATTTCCCATCAATAACACAGCTCCTCAGACAGGATAAAACTATTTTCTTTTCTTTTTTCTTCACTTCTCTCTTTTCTTTTCTTCTCTTTTCTTTTCTTTTTTCTTTTCTTTTCTTTTCTTTTCTTTTCTTTTCTTTTCTTTTCTTTTCTTTTCTTTTTTTCTTTTCTTTTCTTTT